>CM037853.1:136415182-136441844 GCA_021234595.1 Delia radicum
TTTCTTTCAGCGACCGAGAGTAAAAGAGCGTGTTGAACGTTATAAATTTTTATTATCTTAAAGTTAATTACCACCTAAAGCTATAATATAATAAGGGAATACAAAAAAATTAGATGATTAGTATCTCTTCGAGCTTGCACTCTGATATTATCACTGCTGGGGGGTGGCCAACACACGGCTCGCACTCCGTGATGATTCCTGCGGGAGGTGGCCAACGCACGGCTCACGCTCTGCTGACTCTTGATGATAGGCGGCCAACGCTCGGCTCGCACTCGGTGATGATTCCTGCTGGGAGGTGGCCAACGCACGGCTCACGCTCTGCTGACACTTGATGATAGGCGGCCAACGCACGGCTCGCACTCGGTGATGATTCTGCTGGGAGGTGGCCAACGCACGGCTCACGCTCTGCTGACACTCGATGGTAGGCGGCCAACGCACGGCTCGCCACTCGGTGATGATTCCTGCTGGGAGGTGGCCAACGCACGGCTCACGCTCTGCTGACACTTGATGATAGGCGGGCCAACGCACGGCTCGCACTCGGTGATGATCCTGCTGGGAGGTGGCCAACGCACGGCTCACGCTCTGCTGACACTCGATGGTAGGCTGCCAACGCACGGCTCGCACTCGGTGATGATTCCTGCTGGGAGGTGGCCAACGCACGGCTCACGCTCTGCTGACACTTGATGGTAGGCGGCCACGCACGGCTCGCACCTTTGATGATTCTGCTGGGAGGTGGCCAACGCACGGCTCACGCTCTGCTGACCCTTGATGATAGGCGGCCACGCACGGCTCGCACTCGGTGATGATTCCTGCTGGGAGGCGGCCAACGCACGGTCACGCTCTGCTGACACTTGATGATAGGCGGCCAACGCACGGCTCGCACTCGGTGATGATTCCTGCTGGGAGGTGGCCAACGCACTGCTCACGCTCTGCTGACACTTGATGATAGGCGGCCAACGCACGGCTCCCACTCGGTGATGATTCCTGCTGGGAGGTGGCCAACGCACGGCTCACGCTCTGCTGATACTTGCAGGATGTTGTAAGGAACTCGAAGGCTATTCAAAGGGCCTATCAGGATATTCCAAGGACCCTCACAGGATATCAAGGACCTCGCAGGATATTTCGAGGACCTCGCAGGATGTTCAAGGACCTCGAAGGATATTCAAGGACTCAAAGGAGATTCAAGGACCTCGAAGGATATTCAAGGACCTCAAAGGATA
The DNA here is from genome assembly GCA_021234595.1 of Delia radicum. NCBI lineage: Eukaryota > Metazoa > Arthropoda > Insecta > Diptera > Anthomyiidae > Delia > Delia radicum. The sequence goes on from CM037853.1 coordinate 136,416,403, forward strand.
TTCAAGGACCTCGAAGGATATTCAAGGACCTCGAAGGATATTTCAAGGACCTCGAAGGACGTGTCAGGGCTTCGAAGGATATCTAAGGAAAAACAAAAGGATAGTATAATTACTTGTGGCCGTGTGCGCTACCGTAGCGACTGATCTCGATCTTTGTGGTGGCGGCCTTTATATACATGCTAAATGTCGCCGAGTAGCGACGGTAAACTACAAGTTGTGTAAACAGAATCGAGCGTTACTTAGGAAATTCAGGGATTGGAAATAATTAATTCATTTTATTTCCTTCAATGGACTTAAATAGCTACTTAACAGAAATTCATTAATAATTCATTTATTTGTTTAATACTTAGTCTAATTCAATAGATCCCTGTTCGTTTACTTATATATATAAAAAAACATGGAGTGTTGGCGGAAACAAGCCGTAGCGACTTCCGTCATTACACATGGTCCCCCCTTGGGGAGCCTCGCGAGGAGATTTACGTTGTTGGTCTTCGTTCTGCCCTAACGGGGCCTAAACTGCTGCACCATAGCTCTGTTTTGGCGATTGATGTGGATACGGCATCGCTGATGGTTTATGACATAGACCCGGGCTACCACGTCCTCCGTGCCTAAGTCGGTTCAGCATATAGCGTAAGTAGGGTTGAATTCTTACCCGGACCTCGTCTGAGAGGTCGTCACTCGTAGTAAAAGATATCGGTGATGGTGGTGTTTGTGGCACTTTTCGAGGTGGACGAGGATCGTGGTGTCGGTGTTTGCGCTGTTGGCGTGGGAAGCGTCGGAGCGCGGTGGCGTGTACGACGCCCAGCGGCAATTGTGGGTGTCCCGGTGGATTGAATGGTGGCGTGTAAGCCCTGGTGTTTGTTAGCCTGGGATTTACTCGCCTATTTCTTGCCCAGACTGACCGGTGATTCTCCATCGGTTATCGGACCCGGACGATGATGTTGTGCATGAAGAAGAAGTCGAGGACGATGACGAGGGTGAAGTCGAGGTGATGAATATGATGACGACGTTGAGGGTGGAGGACGATGATGACGAGGTCGATGACCCGGACGATTTTGAAGGTGTCGGTGAAGCTAACAGGCGAGGCGTTGGTTGCGCGGGACGGTGTTATTGAGCCGTTCCACTGGTACACACATACCGATTCCAGATCTTCGGGGACGTTGGTAAGTCGTACATTGGCTGCCGAAGGGGACGAAAATGGTGGCGTACGTGGCCTATCCCTTGTTGTGTCGCCATTTTCCGTTTCGACTGTAAATTCCTGGCTTACGCTGGTCTCCTGCAGGACCGTCAGGCACGTTGTGGGTGCGGTTGCTGATGAAAGAGGTTGAGATGATGATGTCGAGGCTTGGAAGACGTAATTTCGCCAACTTGTATCGGTAGAGGTCATGGTTCCCCTCCCTGTTGTCCTCGGTACTCGTCCGATATTTCTGTGTGTGTGCCGTAATCTGTTCCGGTGACCCCCAAGGCGACACCTTGGCGATTGTCTGGGTTGTCGGGGTTTCGCTGCTACTGCAAAGGTCAATGATATCCTCCTCGCTTTCGTTCAGCTCTTCGTCCTCTGACATGCTCGCATCCGCTTCGGTGTGGCCCCGGTTGTTGATGGTAGCCCCGCTACTGTGAGTCGCCTCGCTAGGTTGACTCCTATCTCGCGGCCCGCACGCTTGGACGAATCTCCGCATCCGTCCACCGTGTTAGGGCAACTGCACAACGTGTATTGTAGAATAGGGGAAGGGATAGGTCTCAACCCGACTTCCGTGTTCCACCAAGGTCGTAGGGCTTCTTTTGACGATGCTACAAAGGGGCTGGCCGTTGGTTGACTTACGTGTGGCTGAAACCTCTTCTTGCGGTGGCCGCTCTTCAACTCTGGTTGAAGGGGTCGAAATTGCTACAGACGTCAGGCGTCGATTCTTTTCGCGGATTAGTGATGGGCCGATTCCCTCGGGACTTCTTTGGAATTCGCACGTAAGGCCCGCGCAAGTAAATCTTGGTTCCGCACTCTTCTAGGAACCTCAGGCCGATAATGAAATCTTCGGTGGCATCAGGCATGACCAGGAGCTTGGTATACAATCTCCGATTTCCCAAGACAATCTCGTGGTCAAGGGCATGGGTTATTCGCCGCAACGTCCCATCAGCAAGTTCGATCTCCGATTCATATGGCTGCCAGGGTAGTGACATCTCGGAGAGTACTAACCACGCGCTGACTCACAAGCAGCTTTGAGCACCCCGTTGTCGATTGTGGCGGCTACCAGCCGGCCCTCTAGAATGATGTTGGCCACGAGCCTGGTAGGAGTGTATTGAATGGACGTTTTTAGTTGTGAGGGTTGTGGTTCTGTGGACTCGTACCCCCCTCGTCAGGTACGGTCCCGGTTTCCGTTTCCCGACTGTCGACAGCACTGAATGGTCCTCACATCTCGTCGACCACATTCCCAAACAAAACAAAATGGTCGAATTTTGACACCGCGCCGTAAAATGTCCGGACTGTCCGCAATTGCGGCACGCGCTGCGAGGATTGGTAATGAAATCCCGTTCGGAGGGCTTAGGACCCCTCCTGTACCATCAAGCGGTGGTGTTCCCGGGGATGTTGAGGTGCAGCTGGGATACATTCCAGGTCGGCGGACATTTAGGAGGTCATCCAGAGTCTCGAAGTCTCGTCGGCGGATGTACAACAGGTATTCGGGAAGAGCGTTACGGTATATCCGTTCGAGTTTTCTGTGCCTCGGAGTATCGGTGTGTCTCATGAGGTTTTGCATGTCTAGTGTATAATCTCTGAAAGACTCACGAGGTCTTTGGTGGCGCTTTCTGACCTCATCTTCCAAGCGCTCGAAAGTACCGGGGTGGTAGAAAGAACTTTAGGAGGTCCCTTTGGAATGATGACCATGTGACCCAATAACGGTTATTGTTCCGATACCATATGAGCGCTTTGCCGGTTGAGGATTTCTGGCATCATAGCCGGCATCGTGTCGATATCAATCGCATACATGTGTGCTAGCTCTTCAATTCTTTCGACGAATTCCAAGGGTTTGGTGGCACCGTCAAACTGATGTCCCATTTTACGGATCTGGTCAGCCCTTGATCCCAGATTGGAATTCCTGGTAGCGGTGGGCACGGGGACCTGGATCGATTCGTGTCCGTGGTGTGCAACTTTTGGCGGGTCGGTGATTTCCTCCGACGTCGGCTGCTTCCGAGGAGTCAAACTCTTATTCTCCCCACCGGGCGGTTGTAGGTTCATGCTTGGACTGGTATGGCCAGAGTCTGTTGATAATCTGTGGTTCATGTTCTCCGCCCAGGAATTGGCCGAGTCGTTTGCGCAACTCCTCGACGCCTCCTGAAGTTCCCAGGCTAATTCGTTGAGGTATGCTATCAGTTCCTCCTTTCTTAGGGAGTATGCCCACGAGGTACGTAACATAATGGACAGGATCGAAGGCGATGGCTAGACAAATAGTGGTAACTATCTAGGTTTCCCTAGTGCGATTTTCTGAATGGTATTCCTTTGTTAACTTGGTGATCTGGTTAAAGACACAAAACAAACTCTCAAACTTCGGTCCCTGCTCGGGCGCCACTGTAACGACGAGATTTCCTCCGTTAGCTGAGGTAAGCTCGCGGGGGTAGGGATCGTCACAGAAATTTATTTCTTTCAGCGACCCGAGAGTAAAGAGCGTGTTTGAACGTTATAAATTTTATTATCTTAAAGTTAATTACCACCTTAAAGCTATAATATAATAAGGGAATACAAAAATTAGATGATTCGTATCTCTTCGAGCTTGCACTCTGATATTATCACTGCTGGGGGGGTGGCCAACACACGGCTCGCACTCCGTGATGATTCCTGCTGGGAGGTGGCCAACGCACGGCTCACGCTCTGCTGACTCTTGATGATAGGCGGCCAACGCTCGGCTCGCACTCGGTGATGATTCCTGCTGGGAGGTGGCCAACGCACGGCTCACGCTCTGCTGACACTTGATGATAGGCGGCCAACGCACGGCTCGCACTCGGTGATGATTCCTGCTGGGAGGTGGCCAACGCACGGCTCACGCTCTGCTGACACTCGATGGTAGGCGGCCAACGCACGGCTCGCACTCGGTTGATGATTCCTGCTGGGAGGTGGCCAACGCACGGCTCACGCTCTGCTGACACTTGATGATAGGCGGCCAAACGCACGGCTCGCACTCGGTGATGATTCCTGCTGGGAGGTGGCCAACGCACGGCTCACGCTCTGCTGACACTCGATGGTAGGCTGCCAACGCACGGCTCGCACTCGGTGATGATTCCTGCTGGGAGGTGGCCAACGCACGGCTCACGCTCTGCTGACACTTGATGGTAGGCGGCCAACGCACGGCTCGCACCCTTTGATGATTCCTGCTGGGAGGTGGCCAACGCACGGCTCACGCTCTGCTGACCCTTGATGATAGGCGGCCAACGCACGGCTCGCACTCGGTGATGATTCCTGCTGGGAGGCGGCCAACGCACGGCTCACGCTCTGCTGACACTTGATGATAGGCGGCCAACGCACGGCTCGCACTCGGTGATGATTCCTGCTGGGAGGTGGCCAACGCACTGCTCACGCTCTGCTGACACTTGATGATAGGCGGGCCAACGCACGGCTCCCACTCGGTGATGATTCCTGCTGGGAGGTGGCCAACGCACGGCTCACGCTCTGCTGATACTTGCAGGATGTTGTCAGGAACTCGAGGCTATTCAAAGGGCCTATCAGGATATTCCAAGGACCCTCACAGGATATTCAAGGACCTCGCAGGATATTTCGAGGACCTCGCAGGATGTTCAAGGACCTCGAAGGATATTCAAGGACCTCAAAGGATATTCAAGGACCTCGAAGGATATTCAAGGACCTCAAAGGATATTCAAGGACCTCGAAGGATATTCAAGGACCTCGAAGGATATTTCAAGGACCTCGAAGGACGTTGTCAGGGCTTCGAAGGATATCTAAGGAAAACAAAAGGATTAGTATAATTACCTTGTGGCCGTGTGCGCTACCGTAGCCGACTGATCTCGATTCTTGTGGTGGCGGCCTTTATATACCTGCTAAATGTCGCCAGTAGCGACGGTAAACTACAAGTTGTGTAAACAGAATCGAGCGTTACTTAGGAAATTCAGGGATTGGAAAATAATTTAATTCATTTTATTTCCTTCAATGGACTTAAATAGCTACTTAACAGAAATTCATTAATAATTCATTTATTTGTTTAATACTTAGTCTAATTCAATAGATCCCTGTTCGTTTACTTATATATATAAAAAAACATGGAGTGTTGGCGGAAACAAGCGTAGCGACTTCCGTCATTACAATATCACGTGTGGGATTCGGTGATCTCATACATTATATTAACCGAACGGGGTGGGTCTAGTACTCCGGATACTAGTTCCTTACGGGTAGTGTGGTCTCTTCAAAGCGGAGTCGCTTTTTCACTCTACTTGATGCTCACGAGTAGCGTGAGCTGCCACTTAAACCAACCAACCAACAACCCAACTTTTGGGCAGCCAGTTTGCCGCCCCCAAAGGGTCTGGAAGGTTCAAAATCAAAACTTAAACTCCATTTTAAGTCATTTATGCATGTTACAAATTTCATTGCAATCGGACCACAAGTAACAAATGGCCGAATTATTTCCACAAATTTTGTTATTTATCCCACTGTGGCCTGGTTGCTGTTGTTCTTCCTGTCTAGAAAACTATTAATTCAAATAAGTTTTCTTTTTCTATTTAATAGCGGAATTTAAAGTATGGTATTTTGATAAAAAGGTATTTTGATAGATTTCGACTGAAATGTAATAAAAATTTGGGAATTCATACAGATTTCCGAAACAAAATGAAATCCCAATTTAGTAAATACAGCACTGTAATTTCCCCCTATTAGCAGAAAATGAGGGGTTTTCAGCTGTTTATGAGATAAAATATAATGAAACAATACGTTTTTATAAATCTGAAAAATAAAAAATTACAAATTAAAAGGATTTTTTATTGAAAGAAGTATTGCAAGCTGAATACAAAAATTTTTGTTTGTTTTCGAGTAAGAAAAACGGTGAAAAATCATTGAAAAAAAGACCTCTTACTAAACATTAAATATTTTGCATTAAACAGATCATCCCTACAAAAAAAACACTTTCATTAGAAAAATAACATTGCATATTTCAGAATATACATAAATTTTATGTTTCGCCAATTGAATAAAATGTATTGGGTATACAAGTTAATAATGTCGATTTGAACAACATATGGCATAACTATCACATATGGTTTGTGTCAATAATAACAAATATGGTACTTTGGAGGGTAAACATCTGTCATTATAATTCAGTATTCGATAGACGACAAAGTGTAAACACACATTTTTTCAATCGCTATAATAATGTCGAGTTTTATGCCTAAAAAAGATGTTTTGCGAAGAAGTCTGAAAACCTTCTTTCATTTGAAGGAGAAGGCTGCTGAAAGTTATCGATTGTTGGTAGAAGCTTGGACCAACTCAAAAAACTTGTGAACGATGGTTTGCGCTATTCAAAAGTGGTGATTTAGACACAGAAGACAAGGAGATGCCTGGACAGATGAAAAAGTTTTGAAGATGAAGTATTGAAGCATTACTCCACGACGATTGTTGTCAAATACAAGAAGAACTTGCATTATCATTGGGAGTCACGAAACAAGCCATTTCCTTATGTTTAAGAGCATTGGGATTCATTCAAAAGCAAGGAAAGTGGGTCCCATATGAATTGAAGCCGAGGAGACGTTGAAAGGCGATTTTGCATGTCAGAAATGCTGCTTCAACGCTATAAAAAGAAGTAATTTTTGCATCGTATTGCTACTGGTGATGAAAAATGGATACATTACGATAACCCCAAATGCAAAAAAGTCATATGTAAAGCCCGGTCAACCAGCCAAATCAACGCCGAAGCCCAATATCCATGGCGCCAAGGTAATGCTATGTATTTGGTGGGATCAGAAGGGTGTTTTGTATTATGAGCTGCTGAAATCGGATCAGACAATCACAGGGGACCTGTACCGAACACAATTAATTTGTTTGAAGAGAGCAATCAACGAAAAACGACCAGAATATGGACCAGACACGAGGCCATAATCTTAAATCATAACAACGCTCGGCCACATGTTGCATGACCGTTCAAAAAACTATTTGGAAAACAGTGGATGGAAAGTTTTCCATTTGTTTCGATCGAAGTGAAGCGCCCTTACTGGAATGCGCTTCACTTCAGAACAAGGTATCAGAAATTGGCTTGAGTCATTCTTTACCTCAAAACCGGAGCAGTTATTTTGGCGCGGAATCCATATGCTACCAGAAAGATGGGAAAAAAGTAGTGGCTAACGATGGACAATACATTGAATAATGTATCAATTCATTTTGATATTATAATAAATGCACTTTTCAAGCAAAAAAATCGACATTATTAGCTTGTATACATAAAATTTCGCAAAATTTCAAAAAAATCGACATTATTAGCTTGTATACATAAAATTTCGCAAAATTTTTAAGTTTTGTTAATATTTTAAGGTTAGTTTGTTTACATACAAATTTTTGTTGTATCGAAATCTAATCAGCTGTGAAATTTACTAATGTTAACGATTCTGATTTCGAATTGAATTTCAAACTGGAAAAATTGTATACTGTAAATTCGCTATTGCATGAAATTGCATGTAGATTTCATGATAATGGAAGTGGATATGAAATGAAAGGTATTTTAAATAACTATCCAACAAATCAAAATATACACCCATACACTGCCTACAGGTAAAGAGGTTTTGAATTTGAAAAAACTCAGACTTTTATCGTTTAAGGTAATTAAAATTGCCCTAAAACTAATAGTTTGAGTTCCGAATAATGATGTTGAGTAGTATCGCTTTAAGTGTTGCAAAAATAATAAAAAGGTTTTCGGTAAAAATTTTAATTTAAAGGTTCGTTTCATTAATTTTCATTAATTGGGCCTTACTATTTTTACTTTTATATTAAAAAACATTCATTTTATATAAAAAATTTAATAAATTCCAGATTTTTTATAATTGTAAACGAGTTTAAATTTTTTATTTATTTATTTTAATCATGGGTACAAATAAGACCTAGAGTCTCTTAAAGCACCCCAAACATTTTAAATTACAATGATTGAATAACTTAATTAGATAAAACATTTAACATAACATTTTTAAAAAACCGACAAAATGAAAACTAAGCGAGACGTAAAAAAAACTTTTGAAAAACAATACACGGGGATCGGATTTAATTTGATTAGGTAAAGAGTTCCTCAATTTCACAGCACTAACAAAGAACAATCTCGAGGATGGTAAATAATTGTAATCCAAAGTGTTAATATTGGTCATACGACTTGATTTGGATATACTTATTTTCCGATATAAATTGTCAGGTTCCTTCGTATGTATTATAAGCTAGTGTAAAAATATTAAATTTCGAATGTTTAGATATGAAGTTAAACTTCATCCGTAGATTTGAATGGTGTATTTATATAGCCGATCATATTTTCTTTTGTTGAATACATAAATAGCACAATTATTAATAACCCTTTGTAATTTATTATTAGATTCAGCATAAATATTTCCAAAAACAATTGCACCATAAGTTAAAATAGGTTGATGAAGACTAGACTTTCCGTAGATCGCAATACATTTTCGTAATGTATTGCGTAGTTTTTTCAATAATATCGATGTTTCAGTTGTATCTATCCCGAATGAAATACCGCAACCGACGCTAAAAGCAAAACTAACAATAAATATTTGAATTTATTTCTAATTTATAACCAACTTTCAGCTTCATGTAATATATTTTACAGTTTTAATAGTTTTTTGTTTTTATATACATCGACATTATTTTTATATTATTTTTATAACGAGCTTTCAATATTTAAAAAAAATAAAGCAAATCAAACATATTATCTATGTTGATACTAGTATTTCCGTTTGGCTAAAGATCTCATCTGAAACCGAAATTTTAGAAAAGCTAGGACCTCCAGAATAGGAAGAGATTTAACAAAAACTTATTAAAAACCAAATTTTCCCCATTTTTGTCTTCTTAGTTATCAAACACGTGGCTAGGGTCTTTTCTTAACAGCCATAATGACGTTTCTAAACTTTGAAGACCAAAACAGTTCCACTTAAATTAAAAAAATTTTTTAGTTTTAACTTTGGCTCAAGTAATATTTTTTACACTTTTATTATTTTTTTGTTTTTATATACATCGAGATGATATTAAGGTTATTTTTAATTCATAGCCAGTTTTCAACCTCTTTATATTCATAAAATAAAGCAAATCAAATATACTAGCTTGGTTGATACTAGTACGTCGATATGTCTATAGATCTCATCTGAACCCGAAGTTTTAGAAAAGCTAGAGGCCTCCAGAATAGGCAGTGCTTAAAAAAAAAACGTATTAATCATAAATTGTTCTCCATTCTTGTCTTCTTAGTAATTAAACACGTGGCTAGGTTATTTTCCTAACAACCAGTATGACGTTACTAAACTTTGAAGACCAAAAATGTTCTATGAATAATATTAATAGAACATTTCGTTTCTATATTTTCTAAATATTAATATAATATATAGAAAAATTTAGTTTTAACTCAGTCTCAAGTAATATTTTTTATAGTTTGATTTGTTTTGATATTTTTGGCAAAATTGTTTAAAGTGCTTACAGAAGCATTTTCGAAAATGTTCATAAGCTTGGGCTGGAAATGCTACAGTATGCATCTGCCTATAAAAAGTATTTTGTTTAAAAATCTATTCCATGAAATACCCTATGGGGAATGGGGCCGGTCCTTTCGTGCCAGAGACCGGTCCTCTAAACCCTACCCTATGTAAATAACTGGCAACTTTAACATTGGCTTGTCATAGGAGGGGGTCATTTGTCCTGCTTTAAACCACATAGTGGCATGCCACAGGACTAACCAAAGATTGGCATACCACAAGACTGTCGCAAAAAGGGCCATGTCGTATAAAATAAACGAAACTGGACAGCTTCCAATTGGTAAAATTCTGGCCAACTCGCTTTTTCTTCTTAATAAGGATTCTGGTTAAGTGGTATGTCCCCCCTTTACCAGTTACTTTTAGGTCAATTGCCTCCTCATTCCCCATAGGGCTCATTCACCATTGGATAGTGTATGTTAAAGTGTGCGGGCATTTATTTAATAAATGTTTGATTGTTTTTGTGTTTTTCAAGTGTCCTTTTCCAGCAGTCCAGGTTCTTTTAGGTCAATTTTCGCATGCCTATAATTTGTTAATAAACCCAAAGAAAAACATAATTATCGACAAAAAAAAAATTAATAATTTTTAGTTTAAAAAATAAACGAAAACTAAACAGCTTCCAATGGGTAACATTTTAACCAACTGGCGTTTTCTTGTTAATAAGCATTCTGGTTAAGTGGGATGTCCTCCCTTTACTAGTCACATGATTGGTAATTTTAGGACAATTGACACTTAACCCACTTCAGTATTAAATTATACCAGTCCTGTGATAGTCTTTATTTAACCAGTCACTTTTATGTCAATTGACTTCTCATTCCCCATAGGGTATGTGCATTAAAACACCAAACAAATTAGGAATAAAAAATAGTAAAAAAATATACTGACAACTTTTGGTATTTTTGTTTTTGAGAAAAACAATTAAATTAAATAAATAAATAAAACTTTTCGAAATATTGGTAAAAAATGCTGACAAATATTTTTCTCAAAATACGCAGAAATACCTAAATTTAACTCAGAAATTTGTCTTGAAAAATAATTTTTTCAGAAAAAAAGAAAACTTTTTATTCAAGAAAGATAATTTTAAAATAAATCCACTCAATTTTAGATAACTTAAAAAATTTGAGTTTTATTGCTCGGAAATAGATTTTTAATTACACAAATTGTTTTTAATTTGTCAGTTTATGATTGTTTTAAAGCCTTTGTTTGATAAAATAAGCATTTTACGACAATAAGTTTTTAATATCCTGTAGTTTTAACCAAATCACACTTTTTTCGTCTTTCGATACCCGCTTTATGATTTAATTCAGTGAGTGACGGTATTTATATGCTTCGAAATCCAAAACTTTTAATACAAATTTTGTTAAAAGAAGCTTAATTTTTGTGTGTGCTTCGCAAGTAGCGGACTCTAAAATTCTTCAAAATTTGTATGTGAAATATTATTGACATTAAAATGGCATTTAAGAAAGTTTTAAAAAAAAAATGGATTTTTTTGGGCCTTGCTGATATCTTAAAAATGCTGCGTACGAGTTTTAATGACAATTTTCACTAACCTAACGAAGTTTTCTGCACAAAGTTAATGAACAATTTCTTAAACCTAATGAAAAAGCGTAATAATTTTTATGAATCTGTTTTAATTAATCTTTTCATTAGTCGTATGAAATTTTTAATAAATAAAACGAAGTTTTTCATAAGATTTTATGATACTGCATTAATTTAACGAAACGTTTCAATGGACGAGTTCATGAATGTAATTCCATCAATGTATAGTTTGGACTTTCTCCGATATATTATCCAATTTTTTATTTATTTTTAAATGCTTTAACTTAAAAAGAAACTACTCAGTGGTGAATCCACAAATTTGTGTGAAACTTGGATATGCTGTTGAGGAAAAAAATATTAGACACGTAATTTTTTCGGTACTCAATATCACGTTTAGGGGTTAAAAAATGTGGTCAAAAATTTAAATATTTTTATATGAAAACATCTTTAAAATTTAATAATCTCAAATTTTTTCGTATTTAGTATTAAAGTACTCGAGAAAACAAAAATGTTGATATCCATATTGCCTGTGATGTGGTCACAGGCAACTCTGTTTTAAATGTTTTAAATATGGGTTATAAAAGAAAGATTACTAAGATTAAAAAAAAGCAGATTCCGCCTCGATAAAATTAAAAAGGATTATTACACCTTAATTTGCACTCAAATCAACAACAACTTCAACTAAAAATGAGGTATACGCATAAAAAATTTTAAATACCAAAAATGCGTCTTTCAAATACCTTTCATTTTATTTCAAATATGCTTATAGTTTAATAACTTATATCATTCATTCTTTGAAAAGAAGAAAAAACCATATATTCTCTATGGAAAACCATATATTCTCTATGGAGACAATAACACGTCTCCATATTCAGTTATTAAATTTTTCTACAATTCGCGATTTTTCACGAATTTTATAAATAAATCCAAAAAGTATGGAACTTCGAAGAGCCGTATAGTAAAAATATGTTATTGGATTTCGCTGATTCGAAAGCCGTTCGATTCTAACAATTGTCCTCTTTCACATTAATGTAATAAAATGGGATTAAACTGAGATTGAAAAGAGGAAGCATTCTAGTTGAAAAATAAATAAAAATTGCATTTAGGTAAAAAATAAATAAATGGATACATCGAAATATAACTTTTTTTATAACATTAAATTTCATTTGCTGCGACAGAACTGAAGTCTAATTTTTTCGAGTTTTTTAAAAAAAACCACCATTATTTCCATACAAAAAATTTAGTTTTTTGTATAATTTGGAATTTTTTTTTAAGAGTTTTTAAAACGGTTAAAAATTCTTAAAATACTAGCAAAACTTGTCTTAAAAAATTTGTTTTTGATATAATTCCGAGCGCCTCTTTTTAATGTCCCACCTATACCATCACATGCAGATTTTCCATGGCTGGTTGCGTAAAAGTGCCACTCAGCGAATATATCGAATAATCGAAAGTTGCTTATGCAGACGCTGACGACTATAACAAAACAAAAGAAGACCTATTTTCAAGGCATAAAAATGCTAAAACTATTACAGGACGTCAAAGCTTCCGTTCTTTTATACCTTTAGATGAAACTTCACTAAAAGTTAGCAAATTATATATTAAATCTAAAAAAAAAAAATAAAAAAAAAATTTACCAAGGGTAGGTCCATATTTTGGGGGTGTCTGAAACATTTTATAATACGATTCTTATTCTAATATATTAGAATTACAAAAAAATCTGTATAACTTTCAAAGTATAGCTACTTTATTCTTTTTTTTTCACACAATGATATCAAAATATGGGGAAGTTAACAAGAGATGCATTTACTTAAAAAAATAAAAAAATAAAAAAAAAATAAAAAAAACGCCATTTTAGTTTTTAAATATGTTATATATATTAAAGAGGCCTTTCTAAAAAAATTTTTTTTGGAAAAAAAACACTTTGCCTTTGAAGTGTTATCCCAGCTTAAAGTTTTATTTTTACAGTGTATGTTTTCGAAAGCTGATTTAAATACCTTTCTAATGGTACCAAGATCTTTGAAATCGGTTCAGCCATTCCGTAGTAATCACAGCTTGAAGGTACATATTATCGTCATTTTTCAAAAACTTCGATGCCTTGCCACGCCCACAAATTTTCAAAAATGAAATTTCTAAGAATGAGGTTGTGTTGTAAATGTAGCTGTATGCAAAATTTCATCAAAATCTGAGAAGGTAGGGTTCAATGCATATCGGTTTTGATATGAAATTCATCATATGAGCTATATCGACATGTTATACTTGATAGATAAAATCAGATATATATTGCTTGTACAAAATGTCAGTACCTTCCAGCTTACAAAAAATCAAAAATAAGTAGTTTTATGTGTACTTAGTAGAAGTGAAAAAATAATAAGTCTAATAATAGATTTTCAAAAAAATTTTAATATCGGTATTTTTTATTTTGAAATAATTGGAAATTTAACTAGGTATTAGCAAGTCGTTATTATTCGTGTTAAAGTAATGCAGAGAGTAAGCTGGTGTCTACACTGGGAATATTATATGTAAATGTTGGTCTTATTTACATATATATGACTTCGAACATATTGCTAAGCGTTCTAACAAATTTTTTCGTTAATTTTATGTAGTTGTCAAACGAAGCTTTGTACTCTAATATTTGTAAATGATACACCTTTTTTTCTGTGTATTTGCTGTCAGTAAATGTTTAAAACAAACTGTAGGTTTTCCCAATGGGATTGGCACTAACGTCTTTTTTGTTTTTATAAAATTCGTAACGGTACTTCCCACAGTTACGAAATTTTGAGTAATGACGCAAATGATTAAAAAATAAAGACTTTCATAAAAAAACCGAAAACCGTGGCGTTTACCGTATTTTGGGCGGCTAGGGCACGCTATTATAGATGCTTTAGAAAAGCCAAAAATATTTTTTTAAAATCATTATATGGCAACCTTACAAATTTTAAGATTTTTTAAACCAAGTCTGTAGGCAAGACTTCAAACTTTAACATAGTTTTTATTTCGACGATATACCGTCTTGTTATCAGACATTAAAGGCTCTTAAAAAATATCTTGAAGATATGTTGGCAAAAATTGGTTAAATTTGGATTTTAAATTGCAATTGCATCCAACTAAATTGTTATCTTGAATTATGTTTACATTAATTTTTGACCCAAAATTTGTTATGTGTTAGAACATTTTTTTGAACGAATTAAGTTATCGAAAATGGGCAAAATTGATTGGTGCAATAAAAATTAGTCACACATAATTAGTCTCGCCGAAGCGTTGCTATCCCAGTTTCATTAAAATCTTCGGATTCGTCACTCTGTAGTTTCCTTGTTAGTTTCCATTAAACATTCCAACAAAATTTGGCACACAATTTTACAACTACGTTTTTAGCAATGTGTCAAATATACACAGAAAAAACTAAAAACGGATTTCAATTAAAAAATTTATTGAATCAATTAATATTTTAATTGATTTTGCACCTATCACGGCAATGATACTATCAATTAAACCTTTTTTAAAATTCAGAAGGAAAAAATTATAAATAACTTCTACAAAAAAAAAATATGATATTCACAAAAAAAGTGTGTGATCTATACGTTGGTATGTGTGTTTTTTGCAATGCTGAGTCTGTTTGTGTGTGTGCTTGTTTTGTTTGTTAACTTCAAATGTATTTGGTATTTTATTCTGAAAGTTTTCTATTTATGCATACAGTGTATGAAAAAATAATATGATAATTGCGTCTAAAATAAAATATCTATTTATATATTTAAAAGTCAATAAAAATAATAATTGATTCAATTAAATCTTTGTTTAGAAACAAATTAAATTCAAATCTTTAATTAGATATTTTAGATTGATATTTTTTTATGTGTAGGAGGGATATGCCTAGGGGATGTGGCACTGTGACACAATGCAATCCAAAATTTAAAAGTTCTTAAGCTACCGCCTCTATTAACCGTCTTAGAACCAGCTTTGACTTTAAGTTTTGTAATAACATTTATAATCGATGAGCCAAATATAGGCGGGAAACGAAAAGTGATTGTGGTACCCTCATATACAACAACATTTTTTTAACAAATTTCATGTCAGCTCGAATATGTTTTTTCAGTGTATAATATATCCAAAATTCATGTGAATTGTATTTTGCAGTAAGCATACACTTCATGTTAGTTTATATTTTAAATCCACTTGCATTTTTACATTCATGCTGTCTCAGTAAATTTAATAAACTATTGAAATTAATTTTTACCAAAAATTACAAATACTTTTATTTGCATCTACTACTACTCTAAGTTTACATCCGTTTTAACTCTGCCCACATCCTCTATTTTTCTAACATTTTTTTTTTTTCTATTTCAAACAATGTTAATTTGTCGACATGCAAAACTTTTCAAAAACATTCCCTTCGCCTTAAAATTATTGCAAATGTTATGTTAAAGCATTTGTGTGGGTTTTTTTTTTATCGCAGTATGTGGTAACCAACCCAAACAAATTGAATTATGGTTTCTAAGTTGGTTTGTCATATTATGGCGCCTATGAAATACGTGACGAATGACCAGAAAAAACAAGAGGCTAACGAATTGCTGAGTAATCTTGAACAGAAAAAGGAAAACGTACACGAAAGGAAAAGGATATTCAATGTTGAACTCTTAAGTGTCTTTTAACCTTAACAAAAACACACACAAACAGAGAAACACTTCCATTAAAATGAATACACTTTAATACAATCAAATGTCCATAAAAAAATTCATGGTGATTGTGAATAGTACTTGACTAGACAAATAAATGAAATGCTAGTTTTCATATGTATGTATAACAACTATTGGTTTTATAAAGATTTGTGCTAAAGGTGACCGGAGTTAAGGTAATTTAATAGAAATGAATGCGTGATTAAAGGCACAACAAGGAAAATATATTTAGGGTGTGTATATAGATCTAGATTTTTAATTATTCAATAACCTTTAGGTGTTCATAGAAAAATCATGACATACTATTTATCAGGGGCTTTTATTAAAAAAAAAAATACACTGAAATTTCTAAAATATAAAGCTGCTTTAACTTGCGATATAGTTTAATTGCCAAACCCGTTTAGAGACAGGAAAAATTATTTTGTTAGTACTTTAATTGCCACCGCCGGATATGCTTGATTAGTTAATTGAAATGTAAAATTTAATTTCAAAAATAAATAAATAAATAAAATGGCAACCGGAGCCATTTACCGATATAACGATTATCGTATCATTATATTTTTTTAAATTTATTTTGGTTAAATTGAATATTTAAAAAATATAACCACCTTCTTCACAATCAAATCGATAATTATATTATGTTTACAGTGATTCAAACTTAAAAAACTTATATTTGCAAATTTAAAATACAGCAAATATAATTATATTTGCAAGCAAACATATTATATTAGAAACATGGGAAACGGAAATGTTTTCCAAAAAAAAAGAGTATATGACCAGCATTAATATTTTCAGCGGGGAGTTTTTTTTTCAGCATGTAGTGTAATTTTTAATTGTCAAGTCAAAGCCCGACTCTCGGTATATTGAAAACGTGATATAACGAACGAACAAATTTTTTGCATTGACTAGATTATATGGGAAAAAATATACGAAGCCGTACGATTTAAGGTTTTAATAATGAAAAATTTTAAATTAGTGGCACACTATTTTTTTTTTCGAGATTAGCTTATTTTAAATATAATAACATGCAATAATGTGTGAATAAATTTGTTTAAGCGATGAAAAAATTATAAACAAAGAATGAAAGATTGTTTCACTGATGTATAACCACATTCACTGGTGTATAAGCTAAGCTAAAAGCCATTCAAGTATTTCTATTATTATAAAAAAATGTGTTTTGAGTAACATTCAATAACATTAAAGAATTTCAGTTGTATTAAGATAAAAAATAATGCATATCAATGCTTATTTAGTTTAATCGAGGGGCTGTCTGAGCTTTTTTCCGATATTATTTTAACTATTTAAAGAATTTTGGGGTCAAATATGTCTTGAACTGTAAATAATATCATTACTATGATTATGAGAAAGCGCTAAATGGATCAATGAACATTGAATAACTACAACATATTTTTTCCAAAAATCGCTAAACACTAACTTCAAATTGAAAGCACACCCGCAACTTCAAGAATTATGGAATCCAACATATCTTGAATTGTAAACATTATCATAGCAAACATTATGTGAAACTGCTAAATAGATCAGTTTTCTTTTTGGCTTTACATCACTTGTAGCTCCACAGTACGCTATATATCTAACTTTAAATTGACTGGCAAATACATAGTACAAAAACTTAAAGGTTGAAATCTGGCTTATGTGATAGAGATCACAATTACTACTGTATGCAAAATCCGATTAATTTTCACGACTAGCAGATTGTGACTGCTTTAAAGCCCTAACAATGAGCTTTCCGAAAAGCCCAAATTTTTGTGCATTAACTTATTTGTGAGTTAATTAAGCACATGAATATAAAAGCACATTATTATTAAATGCCAAAAAGAAAATATCAGAACATAATTATCATGAAAAATATTCAGCCTTTCATATCTTAATCATGAAATTTTGGAAAACCGAAAGGTCTTGCCAAATGTGTGTCGGAAAAATGCTAGATTCCCATACATTCCTCTGAAAGAGATTTCCTACTGAGATTCCACGAGTACATTAATTAAATATTTCGAATTCTTTCAAATATCTTTGAGCTTTAAATTGAACTTTCACTGGCGTCCGCATATACTAAATAAAGAAGACCAACATTTTTGTTGGAAAACTAGTTAAAATAATATTTATTTTTATAATTGTACTAACCATAATAATAATTCTATTACAAGATTTTTCAGATTTTTTCTTTTGTTAATTAAGATGTATGTATTTATTTTAGTTTTTTTTTTATAAAAAAGTTTAATACTTTTATTTATATTTTATTATGAAATGAATATTAGAAATCTGTTGGAGCTTAACATTATTAGTTCCAAGTACTAATTTTTATGTGTCGTTATGGTTGGGTCTACCGATCACTGCCACAATTATGTTTTTAGTTCAGTATTGGTTGTTTCTACTAATTATTGAAGTATTGCAACATAAATTTGGTCATACTAAAAAATCATTGATAATTAAACTGTTTCAATTAAGAAAATTTTGTAATCGGTATAAAATTTCCAACTAATTTATTTTCTTTGTGTGTATTACTTCAACACACACACACACAGAATAAATTAGTTGGAATTCGGTTGAAAATTTTAAAAATCATTTCATTAACCAGAAATTTAATATCGATTACATAATTATCTTAATCAAAACTGTTGAATTATTCTTGTTATCAATGTTTTAGTAACACAACCAAATTTACTCTACAATACCTCAATAATTAGTTAAACCAGCCAATACTGCATTAAAAAATTAATTGTGTAAATGATCGCTAAACCCAACCGAAAAAAAATTAAAAATTACTACTTAAAAGTACCAATAAGTAGTCACAAAAGAGTTAAATATTCACTGCTTAATAAAATATCAATTCAAAAAAAAAATAAAAAATACTGAAATTTATTGGATAAAAAACAAAAATAACTGAATCAAAAAGAAAAAAGTCAATTAAATAATCCACTAATATGAAAGATAGTGATTGTTAATGTACGTACAATTATGAACAAACTCCAAAGTTCTAATAAATATATTCTTTTATATTTAGTTGAAAAAATCTGAACAGCAAACCAAATTAATGTTAAATCTTACTTGAGTTAATAAAGTTTTTTTTTAATGAAAACACGGTTTTAGTTATTTAGTTTTATTAATTTATTGAATAAATTTGATTTAAATATTACAAAAGCGATTATTGTCGATTGTTGTATAGGGCTCAAGTTTCAAAACAAGACTAAACTCAAATTTATTTCTGTCAGTCTCTTCAGCGTTTAAGGTAGAATTAGTCTTGCCGAGCCGTAACGAATCAACTGCTTTGTTTTTAGTTTATGGATAGTGCGTTTTTTAAAAAAGCACGTCGCATAAGCAATGAACAGAACTGCTGATTCGTTTCGGCACGGAACGGCGAGACTAATTCTACCTTTACTCGCTATATCCGTTCGCCCGATTGTCATTCACAGTGTTGCAAACCTTAGTAGTCCGCTTCTAGTCGTTCGTTCCGTTTAACCTTGGTCCCATATTAATAGCTTGAAAATATGCTGCAGTCCAAGAAGATTTTATTGAATTGCTCAAGAAGAAACTCCTCTGGATTTTAAAAGGATGACTTTCGTAGAAGAGTATTCCAAAATTTAGAAATATTTTTTCAGAAAAGTTGTTAAATGGAAATGAAAATAAATCCGATATTACTATGATAAAGACAGCAAAAAACTGTCGAAACGTCAGAAAAAATATGTATTAAATGGTTTTTTAATTATATTGGAAATTATAGGCCCTACCAGCTTAAAGAAAACACTGAAAAAATTATTAATGAAGTTGAGAATTAGGTTCTGCTAAATTTAGGTGATCTAAATTTTAGTTAAAAAAAGTTGGTTTAAGTACAATAATTTGTCAGAAAAGCTGTAAAATGGAAATGGAAATGAAAATAAATCAATTGTAATCAGCACATGTTTTCTTAAACATTAGTTGGTTAAAACTAGTCAAAAAATTCAATTAATATGCAAAAATTTAGATGAATTATTGTTTAAAATAAATCCTGCTGAAATAACTATAATTTGGCCAATTATTTATTTAATGAAAACAAATTTCATTTAATTTAATTTTTGTATAAATAACAAACTTCAAAACACTGTATAAACACTGTAGCCAAAGCCTTTGATAGGGTTTTCTCATTCTATTTTACTTCATAAGCTGCATTTGATTGGTTTCCACTCAGTATTTTTAAATTGGATAAAATCCTATTTTAGTAAGCGAACTTGCTTTGTTACAATTGAACATTCTAAATAATATATGTATATTGCTACATCTGGGATTCCTCAGGGTAGTATTTTGGGTCCACTATTTTTCATACTCTTTATTAATGATATAACTTCTCAAGTCATATGGTCCAAAGTACTAATATATGCTGATGATCTTAAGATATTTCTGAGTGTTAACTCTCTTATAGACCTCCTTTCATTTACAAGCGGATTTAGACAGTATCGTTAATTGGTGTTCAAATAATTGTTTAGAAATTAACGTTTCTAAATGCTATCACATGTGCTGCACTAAACGTGTAAATCCTATTTATTATTCTTATTCAATAAATAATATTCTTTTAAAAAGGGTTACTGAAGTTACTGATTTAGGTGTTATTTTTGATTCAAACTTTTCATTTTCTAGCCACATCAATTCTACTATCCCTAAAGCATACTCCTTGCTTGCCTTCATTAAAAGGAACTGTCGCGATTTTTCTGATGCATATACCTATAAATTGGTTTATACATCTTTAGTTAGGTCCAAACTAGAATATGCTTGCATAATTTGGAATCCTTATGCTGCAGTACATATTACTAGGTTAGAGAGAATTCAGAGAAAATTTATTAAATATTCCCTTAAAAACATTATTTTTGATCCTACTCCTCCATATATTGATAAGTGTAGACTTATACAATTGAAAACTTTGGAGAATAGAAGGACTATGTTGTCTCAATTGTTTATTTTCAAAATAGTTTGTGGATTGATTGATTGTCCTGACTTACTGAAACTTCTTAGTTTTAATATACCACTTAGAAGATTGCGTAATAATGAATTCTTTTTTGTACCAGTTCATAGACAAAATTATTCAATTAATGAACCAATTGTTCGGGCTTTAAGTGAGTTCAATAGAATTGTACAGTTCAGGTCGGATAAGATATCATTTATTTTAGATTTTTGTGATTCTTTATATAAATTTAGAAATTACCTAGATTTAATTTACTTTTAAGATCTAGTCTGTAAGGAAATTGTATTCCATAGACTTAATTAATAAATAAATAAATAAAATAAAATAAATTCACATAAAATTGTTTATTTTTCACTCTTTTATATCATCCTTGCTTATTTGTTTGTGTTTGCTTTGTTTTCTCTATTAATGCCATATATAATTGTTAGAAAACATTAATGGGCTAAAAAAAAGAAAAAAAAAACGATATTTAATCATATTCACACAAGTAAATATATTTTTTATTTCACTACTAACCTTATTTTTTTATCAGTTTAATTTTATTTTAAACTGCTGCACTTTTTTGTTGTTTCGGGCTTGGCTTCCTACAAAAAACGGATACACATTTGCAAAACATGTTTTTGTCTACAAGCGCTTCTTGTTGTTTTTATGTAAAAAATGTATACATGCTTGAAAAACAACCAAACATAATCACGCACACTCATTTGAGACACATTCTCACATTGAGACAAATTCTCAAAATCATTAAAAACTAAATACTAGAGAACAAATTATTGCAAGTACAACTGAAATTTATTCATGTCGTAAAATGAGATAACTGATAACTTTAGTTAAATGACAGATTTAAACGATATCAACAGAAAATATTAATTTAAAAATAAATTAAAACTAAAATTATAAATTGCATAAAAAAAAAGTTATTTAAAGGCTTATGAATCGCATTCACTCAATTTCATGGATCGCATTCACTTGATTTTAATTTTATTAATTTTATTTTACAAATTTTTTTCAAGCTTTTCTTGACATTTTTAGACAAAATTAGCAATGTTAAAAAAATAAAGGATAAAGTCTATTTAAAAAATTTAACCGGATAACCATCCTATTTTAACCGATTATTCGGGTCAAATAATTATTTACTCTTAAATTATTTGTTTCGACATAAACCAAAATATAGGTGATGAATCAAGGAATCGGTTAATCGATTAACCGAATTGGAAACATTAAGTAGTTCTTGTTAAAGATGAGAAATTTTTTTATACCGCTGCACATTGGGTTGGAATGGGTCCAAAGTGGCGCTAAATTGATTTTGCCATAATGATTGATATCGAATAAAACTAGATAAATTCTACATCACTATTTAAAATTTGAACCATCTAAGTTGTTTACTTCATCCGTAGTGAGCTGTCAAAGTTAGCTAATTATTGCTGTTTTCTTAAAAAGTGAAAAAAATTAAATTTGATAAAAAGCAGGTGCTTATTTTTTTAAATTTAAAATTAATGAAGTTAAACTTTTATAATGGAACCTTTAACTTCAGGGATTTAAGTGTACCAAAAATGATTTTGTGTTTATAAAAATATGTGTGGAAATATTTGTAATATTTTTTTAAAAAAAGCTCTAAAATCGGGGGTATTTTCCATATATGATGGACCAGAAGTAACAAAGTAGTAAAGTGCCGGCTTTGAAGTTGTGTTTTTTGAAAAGTATGGGATTTCTACTTGATATTACAAACAAAAAAGTTGCCTTTTTGTTGCCCTGTTTTAAGATATTAATAATTTTATGTAAAAAGTCTTGTTTTCAAAATTCCTTTATTTACCATACCCACAGTGTTTTTGTTGTTACTATTGTCTTACTCTCAATGTTAGCTATTTTTGTTGTTGTTGATATTATTGTCAATATATTTGGATATTTAATAGAGATGGCTGCGTGAGTGGCGTTTGATCACCTATGTTCACGAGGGTGACCAATTTACCAGAAAAGAATAAAAATGAACACTCAATTCCAGCAAAAAAATAGGACTTTCTAATAATTTACCAAATTCACGTGATGGTTTTACATCTTATACTAATTTGCCCGTGCCGAGATAGTCACGCCTATATAATAACTGTTTTCAACCACGTACTTTGGGCAATCAACTTTTTTTTTACCAATGCGTTTGACGTTTAATATTTTTTGAAATTAAACTGACTATCGTAATTTATAAATAATAATGTTTGCGAATAAACTGTTCACGTGCCCATCTCTATTGCCGTTATTTTTGTGCTTGTTTTTATGTTTTGTTTTTCAGTGGTGTTTTTTGCTGTTTTAAAATTTGAAGTTTTTGTAAAGTGCGTATTGTGTTTTGCATTAATTAAAGTAATCGGTATATGGTAATTGGAAAACCGATTAAACAGTTAAATTAAATAAGAACAAATCTAATATTTTTAGGAATAAGCCCCAAAACTATTTTTATATTGCGCCTAGAACTATACAACTTTATGAGAAATACCGCTTTAAATGATTGGAAGGATAAATCAATTTTTTTTAAATGAAAACCATTAAGCGTATAAACCCCAGCAATATGAGTTTTTTCAACCAAACGTTTGATAATTTTATTAAACAGTTTAAATCTCGATATAGTAAATGTAAAAGGCACCATGATCGTTTTTTGGAATTAAATACTGAATGGCTAAATGCTTCTATCTCATTTGTTCCTCCACCAAATAAACGAGGTCGCAAGGAACTTTCATTCGAAGATTGCAGTGCGAAAACTAAATCAAAGAAAACTAGAAGCATAAGAGATATTATTTTATTGCCAGTTTTGACTCATGCTACAGAAATGAGTTTAAGAGCTTCTGGAAATGTTGAGGCAGCAAAGCTTGTTAAAGAAATAACAACGTCAACACCTACAAGGGCTGCAAAACATAGAAAAAGCTTTAGGCAGGCGAAAACCAAAACAACTAAGTGCAGAAGAAGCACTTAGCGTTTTAATAGAAGCAAAATTTACTCGACATAGTTATAATATTATAAGAAGGGTGGCTAAGGAAAAATTTCCTTAGTATACTAAAGTTGAACAAGCAAAACAAAGCTGTTATCTCAAACGAGATCAAGTTAAATTTTGTGGAACTTCAGCACAAGTTAGTCTTCAAGGACTTTTAATCACACGGTTGAAAGACTAGTTATGCTGCCAAAATGTTATGATATTTTAACAGAAAATAAATTATCAAACATAACCTTGTTTTCAAAGTGGGGGTTTGATGGAAGCTCCGGACATAGTTCTCTTCAGTGTTTATAACATCCATCGTATGATAATTGGGATATTTGTGATGTATTTGAAAATGCAGAATAATACAAATATGTTAATATATTTTTTATTAAAAAGGTAAAACGAAAACAAAGATTCCCCAAAAAGTTTTAAACTTTTTATTTTTTCAGATTAATTTTTACATTTACTGAATTTAGTGAAAGCAAAAACTGGATAAAAATTTATACTAATAGGAATACATATTATTAACTTATTCTTTAAATTTATTTTGATTTCAAAGTTGCAGCGAAAATTGTGGATCATGTTTTTCCGAAAAACAAAAAACGCCTAACAGGTTAAAAAATATTTTTTTCTTCCATTTTTTTTTAAACCTGAGTTTTTATGTATTTGTGACTATTCATTACTAAAAAATTATAATATTCTCTTTTGTGACTTTTTTGAAATAAATTTGTACATTTATGAGATTTTGTGAAAAACAAAAATTGGATTTGAAATTAAATTTATACTAATATAAATGCATACAATAAATTTACTCTTTGAATTTTTTAGTATCACATTAAGTATGCTTTCATTTTCCAATTTCATTCAATAATTTATCGCTTTTCATTCCAAAGTTGCAGCATAAATTGTAAACTAAGGTCTTTTTTCCAAAAAAAACAATAATGCGCTTAACGGGTTAAAATTTTTTTTTCTTTAACTTTTTTTTCTCAAATGCTATATTTTTATGTGCTTATAATAACTCATCAATAAAATATAAAATATTTTAAAACTACGGCTTCTAAAACTAATCGCCACTTTGGGTACCATCGAACCTACTGTGCGCTGATTTAAAAATCACTGGTAACAGTAGTGATCATATTTTCAAGTAGCAGTTACTTTAAATGTTGCTCTTTCAATATTTTAGCATTATCCAATATTGAATACTTATTTGTGTACGGTAATAGACAATATTTTACTAAAATTTATTTGTTTTCACATACTTACACAAAATAAATGTCTCTTTCTATCATGTTTACGTTGCCGGTCCCAAATGTTGTTTATTATATTAGAAAATCGCCGCAATCTTTCAAATAGCTTACGACTATTTATTTCCTATTGAAAACCCGCCTATATAAAATAACTGTTATCTGAAACACACGTGCACTGCGAACTGTGTTACTGAAAAATCACTGAATCTCTCTCTCATATGTAGTAATTTTTTGAATCTAAATTTAATGTTTTGTAATTTTTTGAATCTAAATTTCAAATATTAACCCTCCGATGAGTGACAGTTCTGAACTTCACGGCTCGTGTGAAAAGGTCCCTACGGACCTTTTTTGCAAATCATGTTTTT
>CM037853.1:136441944-136514290 GCA_021234595.1 Delia radicum
TTATCGCTTTTCATTCCAAAGTTTTTCCAAAAAAACAATAATGCGCTTAACGGGTTAAACATTTTTTTTTTTAACTTTTTTTCTCAAATGCTATATTTTTATGTGCTTATAATAACTCATCAATAAAAATATTAAAATATTTTAAAACTACGGCTTCTAAACTTATCGCCACTTTGGGTACCATCGAACCTACTGTGCGCTACTGTGATCATATTTTCAAGTAGCAGTTACTTTAAATGTTGCTCTTTCAATATTTTAGCATTATCCAATATTGAATACTAATTTGTGTACGGTAATAGACAATATTTTTACTAAAATTGATTTTGTTTTCACATACTTACACAAAATAAATGTCTCTTTCTATCATGTTTACGTTGCCGGTCCCAAATGTTGTTTATTATTATATTATTAGAAAATCGCCGCAATCTTTCAAATAGCTTACGACTATTTATTTCCTATTGAAAACCCACTGTATAAAATAACTGTTATCTGAAACACACGTGCACTGCGAACTGTGTTACTGAAAAATCACTGAATCTCTCTCTCATCTGTAGTAATTTTTTGAATCTAAATTTAATGTTTTGTAATTTTTTGAATCTGAATTTCAAATATTAAGATTAAAAAAATATAATATTTAAGATCTTCATACATAGACCTGATGAGATTTGTATAGTCATATTTTATTTATTTCTAAAGGCACACTAATTACCATTTTATTAGTATATTTTCCAATATAAAAAAAATTAAGTTGATGCTGAAAGCTCAAAAATAAAAAATCTCTGAAATTTGTATTTATTGAAAAAAAAAAAAGATTGACAGATTTTGGAGAGCTTTTATTATTATTTTATTACTAAATTCTAAAGTTATACCCAAATTGAAAAACTTTTAAAAGTGACAAGAAAATTAGCTTAAATTAGGGTTTTTTAATTGAGAAGAGCACATTAAATATACAAATATTAAATTTTTGGATGTGCGCCTGGTTAAATTCTTTTGCTTCCCAGCATAACCACACATTACCACATCATGGGTAAAGTAATGTATCGCCATAGGGCTTCACGCATTACATTACAAATTACTTCACTGATGAATTTTACAGGCGATGTGCCTAAAAGTAATGGGTGGACTCATTACCTTGTAGGGGGTAAAGTAACTGGCTACTTATATGGTTACATGGTGGGAAAAAGTAATGTGTCTGTAAATAGATTTTCATAAAAAAAATGCATACAAATTTTTTTTTACAGATATTTTTTTTTTAATTAAATAAATAACTTTTTTTTTATTATTAAATAAATTACGTGGTCATGCTGGGATTCGAACCTGGGGTCTCTGGTATTTAGCAATTAGTTATGCGAGAGCTCTACCAACTGAGCTATCGATACATATAATATTTTATTGCTTAAAATGTAAATGAGTTGTTGTTCTTCGTGTTTTCGTGCGTGATATAAAAAATATACACCTTACCCGCATGCTTACAAAAAATCACAAAGGAATGTGTCCCTATTTATCTATTCAAAAATATATATCTATAATGACTTTACGTTTATAATTCATGCATTATGTAATTGACTATCGGTAAGTCATTATTTTATGATTTGAAGTAATGTAAAATGTAATCAGGTATCATTACAAGGTAATCCATGAGTGTTCAATATTATATTTATTTTTTTAATGCTTCTGGAAAGCATACATTTTGCAAGTTTAGTTTTTTCACGTTTCAAATGAAAATATTTAACTTTGCATTATTTTTGTTATGACAAACCCCATAATAGTTGAGTGTGTTATTGTAAAGTTGTAATGTAATGCAATGTAAAGTTGTAACTCTTTTCATACAAAAAATATTGCAAGACTAAAAGCCATACTGAAAGAATTTTAAAACCGATAAGAATTTCGACAAGGTTTTGATCAATAAAATTTTTCTAAATTTTGTAAACAATTTTCTTTATTAATTAAAAAATATAATCTTCTTAAACACTTTGCCGCATAAATTTCGGGGGCCATCTGGCTACGGCCCTGAGTTTGTTGAACAGTGTAATATAGTCAAAATATCTAATTCAATGTATAAGCTTTTAACATTATGTGACATTTCTAACCAATTGTCTACACAAATAACTTTTTGTCAAATTATTCTAAACTAACATAATAATTTTGCAA
Organism: Delia radicum; assembly: GCA_021234595.1. Taxonomy (NCBI): domain Eukaryota; kingdom Metazoa; phylum Arthropoda; class Insecta; order Diptera; family Anthomyiidae; genus Delia; species Delia radicum. Next base: position 136,444,096 of record CM037853.1, read on the forward strand.
ATAATCAATCATACTGGCACAGAAGGGAAATAAAGTCACTAATCAAATTAATTAGACTAAGAAGAAACCCCACAAATTATATAGTAGTATATACAAAATTTCCCAGGTAGAAATTGCCAACCATATCAATATAATAGTACTGGCAAACCACTGCTAATTTTATAAATCCCACTGTGTTAAAACTTACCAAAGGTACAACTAGTATTGTACTAGAAAAGCATTATTTTGTTTGTCAGTACCACCCGCAAAATTCTTCGCCGATATGGTTTTTTACCAATATTACAACCAATTAGAAGCAGGGATGACAGACAATGCCGCTAAAATACCATTATCGATTCAGAAATCTATAAACTGACTATCGTTACCCCTAAAATACCGTTACCGAAATAATTTAAATATAGTTATCCGTATAATACCGTTACCGATATAACTAAAGAACCAATATTCCTAAAATACCGTTACCGAAATATATAAAATACCGTTATTGCTAAAATACATTTACCGAAATAATTGAAATAGCCGTATCCTGAAATTACCGTTACCGAAAAAATTTGGCAATATACAAAAATAAATAATCATTGTTTATAGATATATCTTGCCAAAGTTTGATCATAAACTAGCCAGCCATTGGAATTATGGCATAATGTCGCTTTAAAATATCGGTATTCATTGACATTACCTGAATAACTGAAATAACGCTACCATTAAAATACCGTTACCGAAATAACTGAAAATCGTTATTCTTAACGGTACAAAAATAACTAAAATACTGTAACCGCTAAAATGCCTTTTCCGCTAAAATACCGTTACCAAAATAAGTAAAATTCGTTAACGCTATATAACCGATAACGAAATAACAGAAATATCGTTAGCCCTAAACTGCCGTTACCGATACCCGCATCGAATCGGTTACCATCCATGATTATAAGTATTTTTTTTTAAATGTTATATGCTTCACACATTTAAATATCATGTACAAAATTAAGACCGAACTGTATTGCTGCGTTTTAAATGGGTTTTATTACACATACTTCTCAAAATTCATTTAATATTACCATCAATTTTTTTTAATTGCCAACGGTTAGAAGTTTGCTAAAACGAACAGTTGGCCACTGTTATCAATCGGGTAACAGCACAATACTTTCAAGATAGTTAACCTCACATTCGGTCAAGGCATAACCGACTGTCGCCGACGCTTTGCCCGCACTGTGCCGATTTTATTTTTCTGCCTGGGTGATCATTAAGAATTCATTTATAAACATATAAACAGTAATAGACAAAAAAAGATTAAGATAACAAGGGACATATATACATATATTGTATATATTGAACATATTACACACATCAAACACACATTTGCAGGTGAATATTTGTGTTTAAATGTATAAATGCGAATAAAACAAACACAACTCAAATAATGACCCTTTAAAAAAAATCTTCCAACAATTTAAACAATACTTTATGAATATTTACTGAACAATAACAGCAGAAAGAACTTCTATTAAAGTTTACTTTAATAACAAAAAATGGATTTCCGCCGAAGCAATTTTTTAAATTTTCACAATTTTCGTGATCTCCTACCTAATAATAGATATGCAAAAAATGGGCACCCTAGACACAACACCTTGTATTAAAAACTAGTTTTAAGTCACATCAAAAATCGACCTGCCTTTAGGTCAGATCATTAAACGCTCTGTCTAAATTAAGGTATTAACTTCACTATTAATTACAGTATTAATTGCACTTGTTTTAGAAAGCAGTTTATCTATACCACGGTCAGTGCTTGCACAAAAACATAACAAATATTATTTCAGAATAATTGATGAATAATTGATGCAGTCTGATTAAATTGAAAACTTACAATGCAGGTATGAATATTTTTTTTTTTAATGAGCTTGAGAGCGTTTTATAAATTATAATTGTTTATTATTATTCCTCTCCAATATTTCTTCTCCACATTGGTCCACTTCTTTAGGGAACAATTGTTATAATTTGATTAAAAAATGCAGTTATGGTATTCAGTTATGTGCGGCTCAAAAAGTCCGTGACTTTTTCAATGAAACACAGTTTTTTTTTGCAAAAAAAAAAAATTATTTTTCAACATAATCTCCTTCTACTTAGTCAATTTACTTAGTCCAACGTTTCTCCAATTTTTGTATCCCATCCAAAAAATAGGATTTTCGAGGTCCATGAAAAAGGCATTTCTTGTCCATATGGGGTAATTTTTTTTTTAATCTTCGTTAAATCGGTCCAATAAGTTAGCATAATATTCGTCGTTTATTGTTTTTTCCCTTTTGAAGGTAATCGATGTGGATTATCCCTCGTGCATCCCAAAAAACTTTTGCCATCACCTTATTGGCCACGATTACGTTTATGGTCAATTGAGAGCAAACGCGGCACCCATCTTGCAGACAACTTTCTTAAACCCAATTGATCATTTAAAATCGAAACCACACTGCCATACGAAATGCCTATGGCATCAATCATCTCACGTACTTTTACTCTTCGGTCGGCCAACACCATATCGTGTATTTTTTTCGATATTTTCGGGTGTATTGACCTCAATTGACCGTCCAGAACGTTCAGCGTCATTTGTACTTGTGCGACCACAACGAAAGTCAGTAAACCACTTTTTTACCATTGAAATCGATGGTGCAGAGGCCCCGTAGTATTCATCAAGCTTTAACTTGGTTTGATTGATGATGAGCACTCGAAATTCACTTTTTTCCATTTTTAAAAAAATCCACGAGGTTGTATGTTTTGAACAGCTGTTAAACGCAAAGTAAATGACGGAACTTGCTCAAAATTTGACAGTAGTCTATTAACAGGTTGTACTTGATGGGAGCAGTGTTGCATTTCATATAACTGCGAGGGAAGTTCGAAAAGTCACGGAATTATTGATCCGCCCTCTTATTATTCTATACGACGCCTCTCACAAAAAATATTTTTTTAATTTTTTAGCAAACAGAGTCTTTTTGTTGATGTTTCTGTCTGTACCCAGCAAAAAGAAATGGGCAATGCATTGCACTAAGAATGTATGCTTGTGTGCATTACAAAGAAAATGTTACCTTCCGTGATGCATTACTTTTCATGTGTGGAAAAGGTATTGCAATCTAATCGTATGCATAAGAGAATAGCTATTTTTGTTTATAAACAAAATGGCTTCAATTGTGTAGGGTTTCTTCTTGAGTTTTACATTATTTCTTTCAGAAATACCTTAAATTTCCTAAAAAAAACATTAATGTTATGGACACGTTTAGCATATTTTCGATTCACACGATTTTTTCTACAAAATTTTTTTTGAATTCGATTTAGACGATTTTTTCAGAACGTTTCTAACGTGCAAATCGAGGGCTTGGTGTATCTCAAAGACAGGTTTTGAAAAAAGTTAAAAATTGTTAAGTAGTATAATAAAAGATTGCCTGTATTTAAAAAATTTGATTTATTTTTCTAATATGCGTTTCCATACAGCAAGAAAACTACGATACGATAAGAAAAAGTGTTCTTCAGAAGAGGTAAAAAACGTGGAAAACGGTAAAAAATTGAGTTTGGACAATTTTTTTTTGCTACTCTTCAAATATAGACCATATGTAGATGTGTAAAAAATTTCATTTAATAATATTAAACAGAAGTAGCACTTGACATTTTTCTTTAGTGTAGTAAGGGTATATGATACAATTATATTTATATTTTCATAGATTTTCTAAGCAGTTTTATTAAATAGTTGAATTCTTCTTTTGGAGTTTAGAAACACTATATGAAGAGGAGACGCGAATAAGGGTAAAGAGAACATAAAGAAAATTGTTCAGAAGACGAGAAAAGCTTAGGAAATGGTCAAAACTTGATATTTTTAAATATTTATTTAAGTATATCTACTGCTATAGAATACATTTATTAATACGCAAAATTTTGTATAAACAAACTAAGAAGAAGTTTGCAAAAATGTTAACTTAAAAATTAGCAATACAGTAGAATCTCACAAATTAGAAATCTCACAAATTAGAACCGTCCAGAAATTAGAACCGGCCATTCCAATGTATTGTACGCTCTGAAATTAGAACCTGTGGTTCCAATTACTGGAAGTTTTTTTATTTTCTTTTGTATTTTCACTACAAATTATTTTTTTGCTCATTGAAGTAAAAATAAAACGGGGAATCCCCGAGTTATTCGTGGTGAGTACATTTCGGTCATATGCATGTGAAATTTGATATGCTTGTACAAAATTAAATACCTAATAATAAAAAAAATTTTAAAGTTTTTCTATGAATTTAATATGTTCAATTAATTAAATATTATTAAATAAAAATTGTTTCGTGTTGAAATAAATCTTACATAACTAGTTTAATTATAATTTTCTGTAAAAAAAAAAATGTCCAGAAATTAGAACTTTTCAGAAATTAGAACTGCCCGATGTACAAAGTGGTTCTAATTTCTGAGATTCTACTGCATATTGAAAAAGGCTATACAGACCAATTTGTTATTGACAGAATGTTGGATAAATTTGGTACGGTACTTATCATCCGAATTTGTCGGAAACTGAACCGTATTACCATAACAACATTATTTATAAGTTAGAAAAGTTTCAAGGACATCAAGAACATTTTTTTTAGAAATATAAGAATAAAATATAAATGCATCAGTGTTTATAATATTTTATTAGTAGGTAATGTTATTTTAACAAATAAATTGAATGCGGTAAATAACGCTTTAGTCATAATTATCGTTTAACCCTTTGATGATCACAATAAGTATAGTGCCCAGAAGTTTTTATAATATATTTTAAAAGATGTTTTTATTATAGATATATACAATTTTTAATGTTCCTACTTTAAATACAAATATCATAACATACAATAACGGCATTTTTGCAAATTTTAAAAGAATAAATACAACCTTAAAAGTTTATGTTTGAACTTTGACAATAAAATCGTTGTTTTTCTCTTGTATTTTCAAAATTGTGAAAAAAGAGAAAGTTTTATGCAATTAATTAAAAAAATACATTGAAAAAAATAAAAATACTACGAAAAATTTAACTTTTAAAGTATTTTCTTTAGATAAAAACGCAGCAAATTAACAATATTTTACCCAAGTATGTGTTAATGCATTAATTCTCTTATATATATTACATAAAAAAACGCGATTAACAAAATATGGTCTGTATACCATTATTCGTCACCACTCTTCATATGTAAATTCCTAAACGTTAGAATACGCACAAAAACTGAAACATGCAATTTTTAGTTATTTTCAATTTATAACGAGCTTTCAACCTCCGTATATTTACAAAAATAAAGCAAATCAAACATATTAGCTAGGTTGATACTAGTATTTCGATCTGGCTAAAGATCTCATCAGAACCCAAAGTTTTAGAAAAGTTAGAGCCTCTATAATAGGCATAACTTTAACAAAAAACCTATTAATAATCAATTTTGCTCCATTATTGTCTTCTTAGTAATCAAGCACGTGGTTAGGTCTTTTCCTAACAAGCCTCATGACGTTACTAAACTTTGAAGACCAAAAATGTTCTATTTATATAAAAAATTTTTTGTTTGTACTCTGGCTCAAGTAATATTTTTTACAGTTATATTAGTTTTTTGTTTTTATATACATCGAGATTATTTTTAAGTTATTTTCAATTTATAACGAGCTTTCAACCTCCGTATATTTACAAAAATAAAGCAAATCAAACATATTAGCTAGGTTGATACTAGTATTTCGATCTGGCTAAAGATCTCATCAGAACCCAAAGTTTTAGAAAAGTTAGAGCCTCTATAATAGGCAGAACTTTAACAAAAAACCTATTAATAATCAATTTTGCTCCAATATTGTCTTCTTAGTAATCAAGTACGTGGTTAGGTCTTTTCCTAACAAGCCTCATGACATTACTAAACTTTGAAGACCAAAAATGTTCTATTTATATAAAAAATTTTTAGTTTGTACTCTGGCTCAAGTAATATTTTTTACAGTTATATTAGTTTTTTGTTTTTATATACATCGAGATTATTTTTAAGTTATTTTCAATTTATAACGAGCTTTCAACCTCCGTATATTTACAAAAATAAAGCAAATCAAACATATTAGCTAGGTTGATACTAGTATTTCGATCTGGCTAAAGATCTCATCAGAACCCAAAGTTTTAGAAAAGTTAGAGCCTATATAATAGGCAGAACTTTAACAAAAAACCTATTAATAATCAATTTTGCTCCATTATTGTCTTCTTAGTAATCAAGCACGTGGTTAGGTCTTTTCCTAACCAGCCTCATGACGTTACTAAACTTTGAAGACCAAAAATGTTCTATTTATATAAAAAAATTTTAGTTTGTACTCTGGCTCAAGTAATATTTTTTACAGTTATATTAGTTTTTTGTTTTTATATACACCGAGATTATTTTTAAGTTATTTACAATTTATAACGAGCTTTCAACCTCCGTATATTTACAAAAATATAGCAAATCAAACATATTAGCTAGGTTGATACTAGTATTTCGATCTGGCTAAAGATCTCATCAGAACCCAAAGTTTTAGAAAAGTTAGAGCCTCTATAATAGGCAGAACTTTAACAAAAAACCTATTAATAATCAACTTTGCTCCATTGTTGTCTTCTTAGTAATCAAGCACGTGGTTAGGTCTTTTCCTAACAAGCCTCATGACGTTACTAAACTTTGAAGACCAAAAATGTTCTATTTATATAAAAAAATTTTAGTTTGTACTCTGGCTCAAGTAATATTTTTTACAGTTATATAAGTTTTTTGTTTTTATATAGATCGAGATTATTTTTAAGTTATTTTCAATTTTTAGATTTTTTTTTTTAACGATTTTCATTAAAATTGGAGCTATACTCCCAGCAAAAATGTTCGTGTTTTTCGAAGCAGGATAAAATTAATGCGTAGATGTAAGTGCTTATTATTACATAATATTGAGAAGCAGCAAAAGAAACGAATAATTTTCGAGTAAAAATAAATAAACAAATATTTTTACTGTTACTGTTTTCCCTAACATGGATGCAGGTTGTAAGCAGCTTACCCCAATCTCTTATAAGGATTCAGAAAGTTTCATATCGTAGATTATAAACGTTCTGTATAAATATTCCCGAGAGATTTCCGTTTGTGTTTGGTGTTTTCGAGTAAGAAATATAAAATAATTAGTCATTTAACGGTTTCTGAAGAGCTAGCACATGGAGCAGAAAAAAATAAAATAATTATATTATATGTCAAAAACTTTAACATCAAAAAACTAATCTCTGTAGAATTTCATGTAAAATAAATTATGTACATTAATATTATTACCTTTAATCGTAATAATGAAAATATGAAATATGATTTAACTGAAAACCACAAAATCACTGCTTTTTATAACATCCGCTCTTATTTTGCCCAAAAGTAATGCTTCCAAGTGGAAATTCGCGTTATAAAAAGCATGGCATATGTAAGCAAGTTTGTAAGGGATTCTTTTCGGCTTACTCCATTACAAACCTGCTTGCATGTAAGCAGCGTTTCTTACTGGGACTATGGGACGCTTTAGTTCCCACTTAATCAAAACCACACGATTTTTCTATTGCAATATAAATAGGATGTACTTTTCCATGTTACATTTACTTCTTTCCTTTGCCATAGTCAACATTGAAAATATCTTTCAAATAATAGTTAAATAATATTTCATTTATGTGTGAATATGTAACTTTTTTTATGTTCATACTTTGTATGTTAATATTTTATGAATAAAAGAGTTTTTATGCAAATTAAAATATCAATGAAAATTAAAATTGTTCAAGTTCGAGGCCATACTCTATAATTCTTTATTAGGATATTGTCCTAACAAATAATCTATAGAGTTTTTGTTTTCGAATTTATTAATTTACCACTTGCAGGAATGTGTTCTATTTCTTTTCTATTTCTTATCTATTTCGGGAATTTTCTAAGTTTCCATCATCAAAACACGTTTTGAAAGAAGTGAGAATCCATGCAAAACATCAAGCATTCATATAAACTAATATATGAGCTCGAAGCTAAATATTATCACCGTTGATCAAAAATAAATTTAAAACTTGTTTGTTATGTGTAAGGTCTACGTTTGTCAGATATATAAAAAATGATTTCTGTTGTGTTTTTTCCTTTTTATTTTACACTTGTTTTGTTCTGTTTAAAAACAAGATGTAAATGGGGGAGTAAAAAATTATATATAATACAATTTTATTAAAAATAAAAATTAGTATTATATTTATGTCGACAAGACAAAACAACTCTAAAAATAAAAAAGAGAATAAAAACAAAAAGCGTGTATTGTATATCTATCACATAACGAACAAGTTTTCAATATATTTTTGATCAATGGTGCTAATTTTTAACTTCGTGCTTATAAATTAGTTCTCATTTAGTAGGAAAACTGGGTTATATGAATGTTTGCATGGGATTGCCACTTCTTCCAAAACGTGCTCTAATGATGGGAACCTAGAAAATTCCCGAAATAGATCTACCAACCCATTCCTGAAAGTGGTCAATTAATAAATTTGAATACAAAAACTCTATAGATTATTTGTTAAGACAATATCCTAATAAAGAAATATAAGTATGTCCTCGAACTTGAATAATTTTCATTTTCATTGCGGAATTAAAGGTCGAAAACATAATTTCTATTTTTAATAAAAATTATATTAAACTTAAAATATCAATAATATAACTCTTTGGCATTCATAACGCATTTGGTAGTAGAAATGTTTTTATTTTGGTAAGTCTACGGTTTTATTAAATTTATGAAAATAAAATATATGTTCAACAAAAGTCGTCTTTTAAGGTAAGTTTTTTGACAGTAAAAGACAACATTTTTAAAAAAGATTGGCATAGGTATAAATGCGGTATTGCAAAAAACGCGATTAAAAAAAAATCGCATATACCCTTATTCTAGCTAGGCACTCAAATACTGATAATAATAATGAAACATTTTCAATTTCAAATATAAATTTTTTGTAATTTAAATTTTAATTAGATTTAAATATTTAGTTTTAACTTTAAATTTCTTTTGTTTAGAATGATTTTAAAAAATCTATTGATGATTTTTCAATTTCAAATGAAATATAGAATATTGAGATTCTCGGGAATTCCCGTCCCGGTATCACAAAGCAAATTGTGAAGATTATTTTCAAAAACTTCGCTCTGTTGAATAATTCTACTCTACCAAATTATAAATTTATTTTCCCAAATACATCAATATCGTCGACTATTAAATCAAAGTTTTAGTAACAGAAAACCCTTATAGAAATATTAATATAGTTAGAAGGATGTGTTTAAGGGTAAATGTACATTTTGTATAAAATTGTAGCCCGAGGTTGGGATAAACAATTTAAATTAATATTTGTTATTTTCTATAAATATTTGCATACAAATTGGCTATTGTTCTGATAAATACACAAATAATTAAAATTGCTTTTTATATGTTATACGAGTATGTATGTGTATGAATCATATTGATATTGTAAATTGATAAATTGATAAATATACATTTAGAATACTATGTAGGTAAAGACCACTGCAAATATAGTTAAAAACCAATTAAATTTCACTTAAAGAAAGGACGACTTAGAGCTCATTAAATTCAACTAACATTGTTATTTGGTTTTTAATGTTCAAAAAATGAAGCATATGTTAGTAAAAAATAAACAAACATTTATTTTTTTAAATAACAAAAAATAACTGTGAAAAATTAATGTAAAATCATAAAACAGTCATTTGATGTGGTTTGTTTTTTTAAATGAACTACAAGGTTAGTAACAAATTTAATTTGCTCTACAAATGACTCACATCCACATTAAAAATAAAGAAACTGTATTACAACCCAAACAACTACATATTTTTTAGCAGAAGTTCCCTGAGTGTATGTTTTATTTATTATAAGCGTTAACATACCTTTATCATCATAGATAATACGAAATGAATCGGAGTGTAAATGACCGAAAAATTGACCCTGAATAATTGAGGAGTATTTGCGTACTAATTCCAAATATCGTTTATTGTTGTTTTCGGTAAATGTTGTATGACCATTTTGTTGCAGACCAATATGTCGCTCATCAGAACCTGGTGGTATATGGCCCACAATATAGACCTGAAAAGAAAGACACAAAATGAATAAGTTAGTAAATGTTCATCTTTTACAAAGTTCTAATTTAATACAAGAAAACAATTGATTTTCAATTATCATTATTTTGGAAAGTTTTTTATCGTATTGCAAAACTACCAAAGCCCTACACTGACAGAATTAACTGCATGATATTAATGAATTTTTGCATAAAAGCAATGAAGTTGCACTGGAACTCATCCATTGAAACTTATCATTAAATTAACCCCGTAAAAAAGTAGTACTGGCAAAACAATGTTATTATTGTAAAGCCCGCCATATTAGAAATGGCCAAAGCACAACTAATATTGAAATAGAAAAAACTCTGGGTTGGTTGAAAAGGAAGTGTTTTGCCGCTAAGACGATCAAAATTATTTGCCAGTATTGTTTTTACCAATACAACAACCATTCAGTAGCATTGTTTTTGTTAATTATATTATATATTTTATTTTACTCGTTAAATCAGCACTTATTTATATGAAAGACTAAGGCCGAAGTTAATTTCTTCTTTTTAAATGTGTGTTTTTAATACAAATTTAAAAAAATTTATTGAACTTTAGATACAATTCACCAAATTTATAGAATTCCGAACGTTGTGCCCAAGGCGACAACCAACGGTTGGATGCTGTTATCAATCGAGTAACAGGACAATAATGTCAAGATAATTAATCCCACTTTCTGCCTACTCATAACCAACCGTCGCTGAAGCTTTGCCAGCACTGTGCCGATTAAAAGTTTCTGTCTGGGAATGCATGTTTTCATAAAATTTTATGAAGAATATTATTTCATTTATTAAAAGTTTCATTCACTCAAAGAAAAAGTTTCATGAAAACTATGAAGCTTTTAATTTACAAAATTTACGCACACATTTTCATTAGTTTATTATGTTTTCATTATTTTTCGTCCACTAAAACTCTCTCTGTGTAAGATAGTGGCACGTCTTCTTTGCCACTTAACTAACTATTACAATAATTTGAAGATGGTGTGGTTGAGGGTACTAATCGTATACTGAAAAAGTTTTTATTTTTCTTGTTTAAGTTATCTTCCAGTTGAATAGGCTCAAATTCTGCATTCAAACAACTTTAGACAGTAAACTTAGAATAGCATTGAGTTGAAAAACTTAAATCAACTTGTTCAAGTTTTTAGCCAGTATTTACTTTTAGTCATATTCTTATATGAGACTAGAGGTTTGGCATTTAAAATACTTATAAATAAACAAACATGACCAAATATAAAACTATATTATGTAAGCTTCAGTTAAGAAACATTAGAAATTTAAAATTGAATGAATTTTTTTGGCATAAAGTCTTCGTAAAAAAATGGGGTAAATTTAGCGTACACCCAAAAAACAGTGTCAGCTGTGGCCACCGAATTAGTTGCCAATAAAATTTTGGCGGTTACTACAACTATCGTAATGTTAAATTATATTTTTAGTCGTGATAGCTAATATTCAGTTGTCTAACTCCATATTACATTCCAAATAAATATTTTTACGTTCCACAAAATTTTATCCAAATTAAATAACTTCTTTAATTTTTCTGGTATCGAACCGTGGCCTTCAGATTAGTTGTCCTCTGTCTTGCTTATTGCATCACAATTACTTTTAATTTGCATAGCATTATTTTTAATTAAATATTTGAAAATTTTATTTTAATTAAAAGAAACTTTTTGTGTTTGTTTTTCCCGAGATTTGATTTGAAGTTCGGAGTACAAGGCAAGTTCTACACCCACTACACCACAAACATTTATAAATGTTGAGTGCGAAATTTGAATTTGAATATTTTGTTACGACAACAAACATTGTCTCAAATTTGGTTACCAATATTAATCATTAGTTGCTTCTACAAAGAATAAAGTCCACAATTCGTCTAGTACTTCTGATGAACATCTAATTTAGTGGCATATTTGATTTTGATTTGCAGTAAGTACTTTTGATTATCGACAATTTTGAAAACAAATTTGATAGATTGTAATAACATAAATTAAATGGATGCTTCTACCGTACAAAATTACTAACCGAATTTTATTTGAAAACTTGATTGGAATTCCAACTAATCTGTTTTCTGGGTGTAAGAGTATATTTAATCAAGGACAACATTCTCAAAAATATGTTAATAAAAACACTGAGCTACAGTGAAAATTTACTTAGAAAGCGACATAGTATAGGTAGCAAGATTTGCTGAGCAGGTTTATTACACTACTCGACGACTAATAAACCTTGCTTCGAAACACACAACTTTAAAAAGACATTCGGAATATCTACGTAACCATAAGATTTCATGTCACTCTGGACATAAACCATTTTAAGAACAATATATAAAATTTTCGATGGTATCAGCATTTTTGAGACAACGAATTTAACCAGGCAAGCATCATAAATTTTAAAATTTATACCCAGCCAAAATATTTTGAAGTAGTTCAAAAGCAACAACATTTTCATTAGACACAAAGTAGCGACTACTACTGATTTTTCTTATCTAATGCTGGTCTTTTAGATCAGTTTCTAAACTAAGCATATAATGCCATCATATTCAAGGCTAACTAGAAGAAATGTCACGAATGTTCGGATGTAATTCAGTATTCGGCATATTCGAATGGAACCCGCAGTTTGTGTCATTTAACAATTAATTTCATTAATCTTGATGTTGCTTTGAATTAGTATTTTATCATCTTTAAATTTCAAAAACAATGATTTCAAAATATCAGACTTAACAATAGATTTCTTTCATTTCAGTTGAACGAAAAACTATAATTTCTCTATGTTTTAAAAGCTCGAAAGCTGTTTAAGAGTTTTTTTGATTATAACATTTAAAGCACTCCTTCAAATCCATATTATCAATCAGAAAACAGATTTGACTCATTATCACAACCACTAATTAAAAAATAACAAATTAAGTTCTATGAAAAAGAACATCCAAAAATACAATCTTTCATATCCTTACACATAGTACTTCTAAAAAAGTGAAGTTTGAGGAATTTGCGTTACTTAAGTCCTATGACAAACCCACGTTAAAATCGTGCGTGTTTTACGTCAGTTAGCGTCTTAATCAGTATATGTGATGATTTTACTACATCTTTATCCACTCTTTTGTCGTTGGCTACTGTTAATGTGCTCTACTCAATTAAAAGCTACCCTGATTTGCCCTGAGTTTGCTTGTAACTTTTAAAAGTTTTCAACTCTTTTGTTTATAACTTTTTCAGCGTCAAAGGAAATCGCTTAAAAACCTTTCTTAGATGATAATCCTGATGTTGCAAAATCTTCTATATGTTTTTTTTTTTTTTTTTTTCTAAAAAGAGAGGCAACACTCAGGAAATACTTCCTATATTTAGTGTGTTGCTTTCTTTGGAAAGGGATAGTATAGAGATGAAAGGTGGGGAAAGATGAAGGGCTTCAGACATGGCAACACTGTAATTGCGCGAGATGATAAGACTTAGAACAGTTGTTGCTCGCCACCTGATGGAGAGTTGGCGAACTTTATTGAAGCTTTTTGGTTCATAGCCCTGATTCATTATTTTACTTCGGTGGGGTTAAGTGCTATGGGAACACCGAAGGTGGACATTGCGATACGTATGAGAGATAGAAAAAACTCATACATATTATTTTGATGTTGCCGGCACCGGGGATCGAACCCGGGACCTTCTGTGTAAAAGTCCAACGCGCTAACCATTACACCACAAATACAAATATGATACAAATATGTGTCCTCAGTTAGGAATATCTCTAAAATCGGCCATTCTGTTTAAATTGAGCTTTTTGATTTTTGTGCTTTCAGCGGCAAAGTAATTGCAAATAAATTATATTGGCATATAAATGACACATAATTGTGCCTTTAGAAATACAGAAAATATGACAATGCAAATCTCATGAGGTCTATGCATGCACAAGGAAAAAAGATTGTTTGGAATTCGGTCAAAACCATTACAAATTATTTAATAAGACGTTATTTCATTAAGAATTATCTATAATCGATTAATAAAGTAAAAATACTATACTGGCAATTAAAAAGCGAAAACAGGATCTAAATTCAATTCAAGTATTTCTAATCAACTATTCAAATAAAAGTTGGTCAGTAATTGCAAAAAAATTGTTACCAGCTATCAAATGTATTTAAAAATTGTCGATAATCAAAAGTGGTAACGGGTCGATAATAAAAAGTGGTACGGGTTTCCTAATCAAATATACAAGTAAATTAGGGTTTTGGTAGAACCAACCGAATTGTGGATTGCATTGATTATAGACTCAACTGATGAGTGATATTGACAAACGAATTTTAGACCATTTTTCCTAACAAAATAGTTTAATTAAAATTTAGCACTCAATATTTATAAGTGTTTGTGGTGTACTGGAAAAGACAAACAAAAAAGATTTTTTTTAAATAAAATACTAAAATGTGTAAATAGCCAATAACTTAAAGAAAATTAAAAGCAATTGTGGTGCAATGAGTAGGACAGTGCACTATTAATCTGAAGACCACGGTTCAATAATTGAAAAATCAATTTTTTTTTTTCAATTTCACGTAAGAATATTAAATGCTGAGACTGTTTTCTGGGTGAGAAGATCTTAAAGCTTTATATTTTGTGAACTGCACATCCTCAGTTTGAGAAATAATTTGTTGCAGTCCTGCATGGTCGGAAAATATCATAACTACTATTATTGTGTGTAAGTGCTAAATGGAGTCGTATTAATTTGGTATCCATTGCCATTTAAGGTTAAATGTTGTAGCTTTTTATATATCTTTGGAGCTAAAACTGATGTAGAAACTAAAGGGATAATTCGATCATCGCAGCACTTACATAAACCCATAGTAACGGTGATATTTATCAACATTTTATTCTTTTAACTGTGGATGTGCCAATCAATTTAAGGTGGATCTAAAAGTGATGTAAAGCTAAAAAAATGTATTCCGATCTATTTAGCACACTCACATAATGATTCACAGTAAAATCGAAGTAACAGGTTGCAGAACAAATTGAACTGTTAATTTAAAATAATAATTATGGTAACATTTATCATTAACTTAAGATTTGACCCCGTAATTCTTTAAACCGCGCATGTGCGATTTAATCTTAAGTTGAATTTGTCTTAACTTTGAACTCAAAAAACCAGATGTGCTAAACAAATTTGGATAACAAATTCGGACTTAGCACGAAAAGGTTACTCAAGAATGTGTGGTCGCTTTTTCAGAACTCAAAAAAATTAAATACGCTTATCTAGAAAAAAATGCTGTGCCACTTATTTAAAATTTTTCATTTTTAAAATCTGAAATAGAACGGTTTCACACATTTTTCCATATGTACGCTGAGGGCAAATCTGTCAATTTTTGATCCTCATTTGCAGTTTTTAAAATATCGTAGCATTTATATTTAAATCATTAAATTTAATTATTATAAAATATTATTATCATTAAATTCATTAAATAGCATATATTGCTTAATTTTTCGAAAGTTAACAGCAAACTCATGATTTTTTTAGGGATATGTATCTACACACAATTTTCTTTAATTTAAATGCAGCAGGATATCAAACTGGTATTGCAGAAAGTTGAAAATTGTTGAATATAGTTATCAACTTTAGATATTTCAATACACTCTAAAAAATGATTGTAAATTTACTACTATAAAACGAGTAAAGTTTCATATATATATATTAGAGTTAATTTTGAAATATAGATTTTGGATATTATCACTTTTTAGAAGGTTTTTGTATCAATAAAAATAATGGCGTATTTTTTTTTTTTTTAATTCCAACTCCTTCCCGTGCCTATAGGCGACTCAAATCCAATAAATTATTATATAAACCAATAAATTATTTTGTATTCACTAAAAAATTAAATTTTTAAACTTTAATAACTTTTGAACGGGTAACTACAAAATTAAAATTTTTGGACCATTTTTCTCAGATGTAAGTATTTTTTCATTGTAAAAAAAAAATTTAACAAAAAAAAATATTTTATTTTTTTTTTTAAATATTTTTTTGGACCACTCTAATTATGCATTCTGTTGCATTCCAAAAACTAAAAAAAAGTCTATGTGCTAAGTTTTCCCGTAGAATCGAATACTGAAGTACGATTTGACATATATTTAGCCGTTTTTGTTGTATGGGAAAAGGGACCCAAAATCCGTGATTTGAGTCGCCTATAGGCACGGGAAGGAGTTGGAATTAAAAAAAAATTACCCCATTATTTTTATTGATACAAAAACCTTCTAAAAAGTGATAATATCCAGAAATCAAAATAAAAAAAATTTGAAAACGAACTCTAATATATATATTATATATATATGCATAATTAGAGTGGTCCAAAAAAATATTTTTAAAAAAAAAAAATTAAAATTAAAAAATATTTTTTTTTGTTATTTTTTTTTTTTTTACAATGAAAAAATACTTACATCTGAGAAAAATGGTCCAAAAATTTTAATTTTGTAGTTACCCGTTCAAAAGTTATTAAAGTTTAAATATTTAATTTTTTAGTGAATACAAAATAAATTATTGATTTATATAATAATTTATTGGATTTGAGTCGCCTATAGGCACGGGAAGGAGTTGGAATTAAAAAAAAAAAATACGCCATTATTTTATTGATACAAAAACCTTCTAAAAAGTGATAATATCCAAAAATTTATTATTCAAAATTAACTCTAATATATATATATATGTTAAGAAAAACTATTTTTTGAAAACTTACGGACTAAAAAAGTAAATTCTTATGTGATTTTCAACTTTTAAACGTATTTAGAAAGGGCAGTAGTTAAGCTTTACAAACTTATACATTAGACACATTAACAAAAAAAGTTTATTTTCATTAAGAAAAGAAAAGTATTTACAGAGCTTTGTCTTTCAATATTTAGCAAAAAGCAGTGGACAATAAAACTTAAATTGACACCAGTTGGGTCTAGCAATGAAACTACACGGTGGTAAATCCACAGATTTTAATGAAACTTGAATATGTGATTGAGGGCAAAATAATATTAGACACGTATTTTTTAGGTGCGCAATCATCATGAATCTTGAATTTGCACCAATAATGGTGTAAATAAAAGAACAATTTTGTTAATTATTTTGTAATTTAAAATTTTTGTATTTAACGATTTTTAATATAAAAACTATGATTTACAACCATTACAAAAAATTAAAAAAATTTTAAAAATAAATTTAATTTAAAAAATATGGTAGAGACCCAATATAACTGTTATTTTTTTTTAAACGTCAGAAAAAATGGATAGGAAAAAATATTGTTTTGCAATTAAAGTATTATTTAAAATAAAAGTTAAACAGTTTCGCAAAATCTTTTTTATTTTCGATTTTTCTTTTCTTTTCTTATCTTATTATTTCTGTTATTTATTACGTTTGTTTTAATAATATTTACATAATTTTATTTTTATTTTTAAAATAAATATCCAAAATAGAATTTTTATGGTTCGATTTTTAATTCTTACCAAAAATAATTAGCTAGAAAATTTTTGTTATTTGATATTATTAATTTACTGAACACTTTAATAATTTTCAAAAATTCTCTCCATCTAGTTAATGTTAACTAGAATTTAACTGCTGGAAAATGTAAAACTTTTTTTTGGGATTTCGCGTTTATAGACGCAACATTTCTAAAGAAAATTTTCCTCAAAAATATTTTGTTGCAACTCCTTCTATGAATCGAAGGGACATATATTAGACTGGATCGTTTCCCAAATAGTTTCTCTGTTCCCCGTAAAATTTGAATACTCATAACATAAACTCATATGTAAAATTTGATCCCTGTCGGACAATATTTTCTGCCTCCACCCTTAACCTGAAAATTTGGGTTTTGAAAAAAAAAAAAAATATGAACTCAAGTTAAATTACTAATTTCAAAAGATTTTGTATATTATATTTGACACAAAAAGTTTAAATAAAATATATAAATTATCTAGGATATCATTAACGTGTTTAAACTAAGCCCCCAAAAAACACCAAAATTAATAGCACTCTCAAAAGGTTCGTTTTTTTTTGGATGTGTTCAATACACCACAGAGAAACCATATAAAAAAACTATAGAAATCCGTTCACCTGATTAGAGGGGCAGCGACTTGATTTTAGAGTTTTTCAAGGAAAATAGTTTTTTTGCCATTTTTGCCGGTATTTGATTTGCTAAATTTTTTTTTTTTGGGGATTTAAATTCCTAGGAGGAACATAGGGCCATCAACTGTAACCCATGTTAAATGAAGAACAAAATTTACCAAAAAAAAATAATTTTGAGTTTGGAATTGTCAAAGTCTAAATTGTTTCAAATTATTAATGACCATCCATTTATCTGTGAAGTATGTATTTTCAGTCCAAATAATTAACCCTTTTGGACCTCATACCCAAGAATCGTAATTTTATAATTATGGACAAAGGCTACAAGGGTTAGTTTTTCTTATTATTTCTTGAAATGATATTTAGTAATTTATATTTTTTATTTAAACATTTTGGGTAAAATATATATACAAGTTTTTAAATTTGACTTCCTATTTAAATTTTTTTTCAAAATATGTAAATTTTCAGATTATTTATTAAACCTTATTAAAAGCAATATAAGTAGATACATTATAAGTAGATTACTTTTATTAATATTAGAAATTAATAATTTTTTACTAGTCTGAATTTAAACAAAGCTTCGTATGGTAATAACGGAACTGAATATAATTTTCGAAATTATATCATACAGATATGTACCATGGAAGCTGTGTTGTGCGTTTCGTAAATATGCAACTGGAAAAACGTAATTATTGTTAAGTCGACTATGCTAACTGAGAATGTGCTAGCCGTTTTTAAAAGTTAGTGGTTGTTTTTCCGATATTTGGTGAAATATAACAATTTTAAAGTGTATTAATAAAAACGACATTTTCTTTGTAATTTGGGTAAAATTTATTGAATTTGAATCAACTGAACTCCATTACAATATTAATTACATTGTATCGCAAATTTTTTTCGTAAAAATAAATTTTTTAACGCCCCTTTTTTAATTTTTATTAGAATTTTTATAATGTGGGACACATTATTAGAAACAGTATTTTAAAGAAACGAAATCAAAAAAAAAAGCTTTGGGGATAATTTACGGAAAACCGTGTTAGAATCAATTACCGCAAAAATTATTTCTAATTGATTTTCAGTCATGGAAATGATCTAAATGCTATGACAGAAGCTATGCAAATTTTATTGAATATTAACAGTTTCTGCATACAATTAAAATCGAAAATATCACGGAAACGAGTGCTAACTTTAAAAAGTGGCTATATCCAATAAATTAAACGTACTCGAATATAGTTTACCAGCTGAGTGTATAGCTGGTAAAAATTGTTGACTAGCGCTGATAGTTCTGTTTTATGTAAATTATGTTCAACTAATAACTATTTTCGTGCGAATATTTCAGAATCGATAGCAGCCGAAAGTTTTCTGAAAACGAAACAGTTATAAAACGAATTTGTATGCCTTAGTAATTATAACATCAAAAAAGTACTGCAGATATATCATTTCCGTTCAAAAATAAACATTGGTTTAGATAGCTCAATCTAATTTTGACAAAACCCAGTGTTATAATGATCTTTGAAATTTTGAATTAACACCATAGATGACAACTAAGTCTGTGACTATTCTGTAATCAAAGCATTATTTTCTAAAAAAATGTAGATAGCTCCCTTTAAATATAAGACTGCGATATATTATATTTGACAAAAAATGTTTAAATAAAAAATATATATGTATTACTAATTATCATTTAAAGAAATAAAAATAAAAAATTTGCTTTTTTGGCCATTGTCAAAATTTAGAAAACTACGCTCTTTAGGCATTCGGTACAAGAATGGTTTACGATTTTTACAGCAAATACTTCACATTAATTACACACTGCTACAAAAAAACACTTTTTGTCAGAACTTGAAAACCGACCTAGTGGGGGTTGTAGGCCTAGGTAAGGACATACAAGAACAGTTTTCAAAAATTTTGAAACACCCTCAAAATTTTGAGTTATTGTCAAAAAACTGTTTTAGGGTAGGTCGTAGCACTTTAGTACCTCTAACTCACACATTCTTTGACCGATTTCAAAATTTTAAACAGTTTTGGAAGGGCAAAGAATTAAGCTTTCATGAAATTTATTCATAAAATATATATTCCAAGAAATTAGGTAAGTGTTTATCAAAAGTTTCTCATTTTTTTTTCCTAATTTTTTAAATTCAGCAAGAGTTATTTTATTTTTTTCTGTGAAAACCTATCATTTTTTGCACTGTATTTTAAAGACAATTTTATATAGAAAAAAACGAGATATTATTTGTTAACATCGGTTTATATTTGTAAAAGTTTCTAAAGTAAAAATTTTGGGATTGCAGACTTTTCTTTTGGTAAACCATTTGACTTACAAACGTAAATTAAAAACTGTACAAAAAGCTTAACCTAAGTTAACATGTGTAGTTAAACACAGGTGTTAATGAAAAGTTAAATAACTTTTACAATTTTCATCCGATTTGAAAAATTAAAACCATGTTCTGTTAAAAACTAAATTTTCTTTATACGTTGGTATAAATTTTTATAAGCTTTCATATTAAAATAAGATATGAAAAGCTACTAAAATCAGAAAAGTTTATAATTTTCGTTTTTTTCTTTGTAGATATTCTTAACAAAAACACGGCATTTTAAAGCGTAATCAGTTTTCTTTCCAAACCCGTTAAAAAAATGTAAATCGGACAAAAACTGACTGAGTTACAGGTCGATAAGTTGACGAACATCACTGAAAACGGTTTTTTTTAGAATAACTTCTGAATTTGAGAGTGTTTCTGAAATTTTTTGACACAATTTGTAATGTACTCAACAATACCTATAACCCACGCTAGGTTGTTTTCCAAGTTTTTTTTTCACTGTAGCACCGTGTTATTTGAAACAATGAAGGCTTTGCCGATATTAACCGTATCAATATTCAATTCCAAACTCTAAATTAATTTTTTTGGGATAGTTTTTATATTCGTGTAACATGGGTTAAAGAAAATAAAGTTTTAATATTTTGTAGCTAAACATTAAACAATTTTAAAATATAATAATATTTGCATTACCTTAAATGCATCTGTAAAAAATCAAATACCGGCAAAATATGGCATAAAATTACTTTCCTTGAAAAACGATAAAATCAAGCCGCTGCGCACTCTAGTCGGGTAAAACGGATTTCCATATTTTTTTACATGTTTTGTATAAGATGCTTTTAACACAGCCAAGTCAAGATATTGTAATTTAAACATTTTGGGCCAAATGTAATATATATATAATCGTTTTACACGATTAAATTGATTTAACTTGTTACTTAAAATATATTTTTTTTCAAACTATGTCCATTTTTTCTAAAATCCCAATTTTCAGGTTAAAAGTGGATGCAGAAGATATTGTGCCATCGGTACCAAATTTTACATGTTATGTTATGAGCACTTAAGTTTTGCGGAATGTTACGTTTAGATCAGACAAACTTTTTGCAGAACGATCCAGTCCAATATATATTCCACTGGTCATTAACGCCCAAAATTAGTGAACAGTTACCTCACCCAAGTAATATCGAAAGACGTGTTGAGTTTATTTATATTGTCTTGTTTACGTCTCATAACAATTTTAAATTATTTGGATGTGCTAAATACGAATATGACAACATTTTTAAAATAGCTATATAGTCGTAAATAGAGTTTTGACTGTAGTCCTAAAATATCCTTTTTATACAACATTTCTAAATTGTGAAGTGATAGAATGTCGACCATATTTGGAATAAGGAGATAAAAATCTCTAAATATCGCCTTTTTAAATTAAATCAATCAAAAATTGCTTCTATTTCTATAAGAACAAAAAATAAAAACTGAACAAAAGCCTTCTCTTTTGAAGATTTGACGACCAATATATTAATGCCCCATATTGTATCAGTGTCCTGTACGAAATGGAATGAACCAATTCCAAATATAACAATGTTTTTTGAAACTTGAAGGATTTGACCATATGATACCAATAAAATTTGAAATACCTAAAATGGAACCACTTTGTTTACTAAATAAAAAAATATCCAAGATAGCTTCTGAAGTTTTTTTTTTTTTATTATTATATATGTATATGTATAGTAACGGTTTTATAGTGTGAAATCTTACAAATGGTAACAGTCGCTTTTTTTAAGCATTCTTCTCTATAAATTTCATCTTTTATTGTAGCAGTTGTGAAGAAAGGACTTGATTTTCTCCCATAAGATCAAATTGCTTGCCAAACCATGTACTTTTTTGGAAATTGGACTTAATTTTCTGTTTACATTGATCTGGAGCATCACCACGACTGTGAAAGCCATATCCTGCAATGTACTGGAAGTTTTGCAAAGCAATATGTTTCATCATCCATTATCACGCAATTATATTTTGTTAATTGTTTTTCGTAAAGGCGTCGACTGCTTGTTTTTGCTGATAAATTTTGTTTTACATTCCCGTCTGGCATAACTGAGCTTTACAACACTTGAATCGATTACTCTTTTTGACATTCTGAACAAAATTTTGCTATTTCTGGATTTTACACGCGACTGCTTGAGTTGAAATGCTCCTATTACCTTTTTAAAAGCTCCTCTTACATTTTCCCCTGCTTTTAGATCCCTTTGACCATGCTCACTACCACTTAACCGCTTTCTTTCAATCGACAATCGTTCATTAAATATTTTGATAACTTTTCCTTCCGTGGAATATATTTATTTAACATTTACTTAAAACTTCAAGCGTTTTATATTTATTATATTCGTACAGAATAAGTTTTCTTCGATTAAGCTCTGAAGCCATTTTGACAAAACTATATTAAATTTCAAGAATTTTTTTTTATTGAACTAAAATTAAATCATACATTTTATTTTTTTATTAGTCAAATAGTTTTGAAGAAAACAAAGATTAAAAATGGTTCGATTTTGGTTATTTCAACCTTTAGTTCTATCCCCTATGTCCAATAGCGTCCGAGAAAATATGTATAAAAAATTATGAAAAAAATATCCATATTAACTTTGGGGTCACCCTATTCGGCTCACAGACCATATTGGTACAAGAGGTTGATTTGATCTGAAATTTATGTCTATTTTTTGTCGATACACATTACACTCGGAAAAATTGGTTAACAAGTGTAGCTAATGGAACAAAAAATAAAAATAGGACATATATCAACTTTTCGTTGTCAAAGGGTTAAATTGAGGGTAAAACTAAAAAGAAAAACATCCTTTAATAGTTTACAATAAAAACTAAGTCTCAACCAGTATTTATCTATTATTTTAATGAACAATAAGAAACTGAAAAAAATACAAAAACAAAAAAATAAACGTATGAATAAATGAATGAACTAAATAATAGTAAATAAGATTTGACTCAATATTTATTTTATTAGACTTTGACGTGGCTTAATGACAAAGCATTATTTGTCAACCCATAAACTCTTTTTTTGAAGGAGAAAAACATTTATAATACAAAAGTTACAAAATATATAATCAAACTTACAAAGAGAGAGAGACAACCCGACAAAGGTGTTTTATATATTATTAAAACTCAAACTATCTAAAAGGTTAAACTTTTATTATACTTAATGAAAACTGACAGTTTACAAAGAAACTCCATATAAATTTCCCCAAAGAATACTCAAATTGTATATACCGCCGACCATTACCACTAACTAGGGGAAAAAGTTTTTTGTGTTGTTTTATTTTATACTTACTTTTTTTGTTAAACATAGCAGAAAACAACACCTACTGTTACAGGCCATCTTCTTATTAAGCTTAAGGGGTTTAGCAATGCCAAATAAATACAAATAACGATTTTTTTATAAAATGTCAAATTTGTAGACGAGTCAATATTGAATCGAAAAACTATGAAGTACTTTTATATTCTATAGAAAAAGTTGGATTTAAAAATATTTATTTATAAAATGTTGTGCTTATTTTTTAACTTTATAAGGGTTGGAAACACCCTTATTATTGTATCTACCTACCACTTACCTATAATATAGGGTATGTCACAAAGTGACATTAAAAGGTAATGCAGTTAATCGAAACTGATCTCTTGAAATGTCCGCTTGGCAATATTGGAATAGATATTTTCCTTTATAGTATATTTTTAAAGTTTAAATCTATGTTTCGATAAAGCCAGTTTTATCTTAAATATTGGATTAAAGACCATGACATCCTGGAGGTAATAATCACTCTTAATAAAAATTATTTTAATATTTCTGTCCTGTTTAAAATTATACCCAATCTGTTAGTTTGTTTGGTCAAATTGACCCAATTTTAAAATCTTTTTGATATTAATTTGTCTTTTTTTTTGTAATCTAATTAATCTTATAAAAAAAGAATGTGTAAGTTACACAGGAGGACAAAATCATAACTTTTAAAAATGGTTACGTTTATGACCAGCAATTATATGGCGTACTTTATTTTTCGATCTATGGTACAGGCTTTGAATGACTTTGAAATTTAGCGCTTGTAAAAGCAGTGCTTATATGTATCGTTTTTAAAATGCAGTCAATCAGACTCATTTCAATTGAAATGTAAAACAAGCCCTGTATTCTTATTTGAGGTAAATATTGGATTCACAAAACTTTCGATTAATCCCGTTATTTAGCAGCTTTTATTATTTTTCCCAAGTTTTTACGGAGGTTTTTGTTGGGAAAAACTTTTGCAAATATAAAATTTTTTAGCTAAAAGTTGGTACAAAAATCTAGACTTTAGGGTCATCCTGGAAAGCTATGCTGCCATGTAACATTTTTGACAAATCGCGAATTTTGCGTGGAAAACGCCAAGAGAAAATATAGTTTTTCTTACTAATACAACTTCGCAAATGTGATTAGCTCAATTAATTGTTTAGCGATAGTGAAACCCTAAAAAATAGAAGAAAAAAACTTTCAACAGCAAGTTTAAATTTATGCTTTGGGAATAAAATGTGTACCATAAATTTTACTACTGGTCTTGTCCTTAAATTCCAACAGAAAAAATCAGCTTTATTGCATTTGCGAATTTTTTGTATATAAAAAACATCATAAGATTAGTAAAGTCATTTTGCGAAAAAAAAAACTGTAAAATCCCAAAAAAACCTCCGGAAATTGGTACGGAACATGTTACCTGGTAATAAGTAAAACTTCTTACTTTCAATTTGCAACGCTTGGTATTGTCCATTAGTAATACCAAATTCACATGCTTAAATGTTTTTATGATATAATTAGTTCGATTCTATGCAAAATAAAATATAATTAAATTTTTCCTAAAATTTGACAATTTTCAAATAGTATTCGATTTAAAAATTAAATATTTAAATAAAAAAATACTGACAACTCTTTACCTGAAAGTGAAAATTAACATGATACCGAGGTAAGTGCTTACCACGATGGATATACCCTTGTTAAAATAATAGTGTTTGTAATAGAAAAGTAACACGTTACCTCCGTATTCCAAAAAGTTTATTTCAGAACCTTATTAATTTGTTTTATATCCGTGTTACCTCGATTTACACGATTTTCGTAAATGTAAAAAAGTTAAGAATTTGTTATTGTACAATTTATTTTGTTGATTTTCATTTATTTTTTTTTTTTTAAGAGAAGCAAACACTTAGGAAACTCTTCCTATTAATTAATGTGTTGCTTTCTTCGGAAAGAGGATAGAGGAGAGATTATAGGTGGGTAATGATGAAGGGCTTCAGACATGGCAACACTATCATTACGCGAGACGGTTAGTCTTAGAACAGTTGTTGCTCGACACCTGATGTAGAGTTGTCGAATTTATTGAAGCTTTTTGTTTTCTAGCCCTGATTCATTATTTTAATTCGGTGGGGTTAAGTGCTATGGGAACACCGAAGGCTGGCGCTGCGATACATATGAGGAATAGAAAGCTCATATATATTATTTTTCTATATTATTGTTGTCGTCACCGGGAATCGAACCCGGGACTATCTGTGTAACAGTCCAATGTGCTAACCATTACACCACAACACCCACTTGTTCGTTCTTTTAGCTCTTTTAGCACATTTAATTACTATAAATGCAATTATCGTTTATACCGACAAAAATCATATTAAAAGTGCGGTTTAATGGTTATAAAGCTGTGCATCGAACTTCATTTCACCACTAAATTTCAGTGTTCTTTGATTAAAATTATCATGTTTTTTAACAAATCTGTTGAAATAACTACCAATGTTTTTGCTGCTTCCTTAAAAGAAATGAACTTTTAATTACAACCTTCTGTACTTTAGCTGACGATAAGTTCATTTAATAAAACTATATTATCAGTTACGAAAGTCAAATTTATATAGGAACTTAAAAATCGCTTTGGACATGTGAAATAATACATATTAAATTGTGGTTTGTCATGAAAAATGTATAAGTTGTACACACAGAGAAATAAAGTACCAACCGAATTAAAAAGTGTATATTAATGGTAACAACTTATAAATTTAGTTAGTACAACGTTATTAACATTATATTTCTGAATATTTTGGGTATTGCAACTAAAATTTAGTTGAATTAACCGAACTTTGTTGTGAAAACTAATGTTAAGTTGTGCCAACCGTCTGAAATTCGTTATAACCGAATTTGTGTCGAAGTAACCGAATTTCAGTTGGCAGGTTTTTCTCATTTGAAATTTTGCTATTTAAAATCTCAGTAGAAAATTTGATATATTGTTTTGAAATATATGAAATTACAAAAATTATTGCAATTTAGCATCAGAACTTGCAGAAACTATAAATTAAATTGTAAATAACTATTTTGAATTGAAAATTGCATCAAATCACTTCTAATTGTATCTAAAATAATTTAATATGAAATTTTTAGTTGTAATTTGATGCAGTTTAATCGGGCCATTTTTAGGATGAAATTTAAATAAATTATTATGGGGTCATATTAAATAAGATTAAACTATATTAAGCTCAATATTAGCTTTTTTCATCGGGATGTTTCTTAATATTTTTTTTATGGCATTAACAGCTATGATATGACGAACATATATATTTATGAATTTGTGTATATTTTCGTACAATCATATACAAAAATTTAACATTAAGTGAAATTTTACCAGACTAAAACACGGATTTAATTATATTAAGATGTATCAGTTTACGTATAATTGTATACAATTATATCAGGTAAAAATCCGGATACAACAATATCTGGTTTTTATATAATTATATCTATTTGTATCAGTTTAGATAAGAACTGATACAATTAGCTACAAAACTTATAATAGAAGATTTTATGATCAGAATTGTTTTAAAATGTTTTGTTTAAGCAATATTTAGTTGAGTTGTTTTAAATTTGTTTTAATCCCCTGAAAAAATTATTTAGCAACTAGCAAGGTCATTAGTGGGCTGTCTTAACAAATATATTTAATATAGCAAGGTTGGGGAGTTTCTTCTAGAAGAGAATAACATATACATATGTATATACTCTTCCGATTTAACCTTATCTCTTTTAATCTTTTTTTATCATACAATAATCTTCATAATCATAATCTTTTTGTGTCATTAATAAGTAAATAAACTATTAAAAAGTAACCTGGTACATATTTTTTCCACCAATAAATTTTACCGCTAGTACGTAAGCATCAAAAACAAATTATATTATTATTTATTTTTTATTTTCGACGACAAAAGTTATTACAATGTTACAGTACTTAAAAATACTTTTGTAAAATCTTTTAAATATTATTTTAATTAGGAATAGAGCAAATATATTATGTACAATAGGGTAATAACTTTTGCATTTTTTGCAAATATCAAATCTCCCCAGACAAAATCTTTTTTAACGATAGCGATATTTTCGCTATCGTTAAAAAAGTTACGCACCAAACGCGTTAAAGTTTTGAATCAAACAAAGTTAAAAAAAAAACTTTTTTGATGCCTCAACGTCTGACCATCACATCTATATAATTAAGGCATGCTGATTTCAATAGTAAAGTCCGTTTTCGAGTCAATGGAATAGTTTTCTTCCAATTTGCTTTTAATTTCCGCTATTTTTTTTTGCAGTTTTTTATATAAAAAAATCTGTTTTCACATATTTTATTTAATTTTTTTTTTTAATAAAAATTCATGGCAATAAATAATAAAACAAAAAAATAATCGGTTTGGTAAAAATGAATTATAAGAAAAGCAAAATAAGTGTTGAAAAAAATTGCAAGATTTGGAACAAAAACTTAACTAAATTTCATGATGTTGTTAAAAACTGTAGAGATATACCTGTCGTTGATATACCATTACATGAATTAAACAAAATGCCAAAGGAAGATGATATTACAGGAAGATTTAATGCGTTGGTCAATTTTGAAAAGTGTAAAGCAAAAAGGTATGTTATTATTTCATTTCATTTGTGATGCATGGTTTCAAATCTGGTTTTCGGACCACTGTTTCCAAGTCAAACAAGTCATTAATAAATTTTACGAAAGCATACGAGTGTTTCCTCAGACATTGGGTACCTACACCATCTACAATTCCAAATCAACAACGCAGTAATATTTGTGCGGAACGTGGAATAAAAATAGTACAATATATATATCCGCTTTGTAAAACATCGCGTACTTTGAACCTAATGTTTATATCTTACAATACCTACTTTTAATCATTTATTGTTATTATTTTTTTACATATTTACATATGTATAAACCATATTTTAAAAAAATTGTTATTAAAAAAAAATTAAAAAAAAAATTAAAGGCATTTTAGAAATCGATGTCGGTGCGTAAGGTTTTTTTTACCAAATTGAACTGAAATAGTTTTTTTTATCATTAATACAATATTTGCCATTAGAAAACCCATGGTGAGTATGTTGTCCAAAAAAAGTTATATCCCCTAATGTACAAATTAAAAATTTTAAATTCGGATTAGCATATTTTTTAATTGAAATATTTTTTTTTTTTATTTAAAAAATTTTGGATGGCAACGTTTTTTACATATATTTCGATATTCCCATAGTTTTTCGCAGTATAAAGGAACACTTTCGAGATAAGATGTATTTGACCACTAAATCATACTCCTCCATAGCGAAATGACGTTTAAATTTGAAAAAGTGTTAATTTGTATATATTTATTTTATTTATTTATAACACTATTCAATATATTGGGGGTCGATGATTCATATACGATGAGTAGTATAGTAAAAACCGCCAAATGGTGTGGAACTGTATGGATACAGTAAACTTTTTAAGTTTTATAAAACACCAAAAACAGTATAAAGGTTCATCTGATCTTAATTCTGCCATTTTATGATTATTTGCAGTCATCTCTCTAAATATACCAAAAAAGTAAATGTACCGTTAAAATGTACCGCGAAAATATTCGTTTTATGAAGAAATTAAAATTCAGTGAAAAAACTTCGTGTGTCATATAAAATCACATGTGACTTATCTTTATCGCGAGTGATAAAAAGATAAGGATAAAGATACATTTCTGTTGATGTTTATAGATTGACAAAATTTGTTAGGATAAATTTTTTATAATTAATACATATGTTTCTTAATTCGTTAAAAAAGTCGTTATCATGCCCGATCATGCCATTTTTTATACAGAGCCGGAATACATTCCACCAAATACCTTGCCAAATTTCGTGCCTATGCCTTATCATTTGGGGTTTTGGCCAGAAAATCACAAAAAATTCCTCATAGTTCGCTGTATCAATTCCCCCAAAAACGAACATCCAAAAAATATTTTAATAAGCTTACGACTAACATCGTAAAGGCAGCAACTAATTTTAAGGACTTTAAAGATTTATGGAGCATACAGAATTTGCATATCCTCAAAAAGCATTCTTATATAAAGCTTTAAATTTTATGAATTATAGAGTCCTTATTTCATGTAGGTGTATTAGTATTAAGAACCATACGTGCAACTAGCATTACAAATACTACTCTATTTTTTCAAATGACAGAAAAAGAGTAATGTTATAATATGCCCTTAACCCAATTAAATGTATTAAAACTAAAAAAAATGCGAGTTTTCAGAAATAACCGCGGTTTGATTTTTAATTTCCATTATATGACAAAATGTTTCTTTGAATGTATGATTTATATTTTTAGATGGTCTTATATTCCTTTTGACATGTGATAAATACAATGAGATCTATAAATTGACGTAACTTTAATTAAATCCAAGCAAAGACAGTAATTTCAATATTTTAAATGTGCTTTTAAATTAAAACAGCCATAACTTTTGCGCCGTTACGTTTAAATAGTCAACTTCAATGGATTTTGCATGTTTAAACATCGGCTAATGCAGAAGGTCATACAAGGCCGGCTTGACTCGACTCGAAAAATTATTGCCTCAAAGTGTCGAAATTTTTTTTAAATTCTCATATAACAATTGAGGATCTTTTTGTAAAAACTTGATAAGCCACATTTATTGTTTTATGAATTTTCGATGTTTTCTATGCATATATTGATTAATATTTGATATTAGTCTTCCTTAAACACTTATTGCAAGAACCTAGAGTATAAAGGTCCTGCAAAAGTCATATTGTTTTGCATTTTTTAACCTTTGAAAGGCGAAAACAAACTAAAAATTTGATGTGGCTTATCAAGTTTCTACAATGAACCCTTCAATTATAATGCTTTAAAAAACATGGTACATAATTTCTGTTGCTTTATTATAAAAAAAAAAACTAAATAAGATTGATTTAGCCATTTTTTGTTTCTTGAATACGCCAAGTTGAGAAGGCTTTTGGCGTTTTTATTATGTAAGCATACTTTTTATTGCTATTTTTAACCTTCAAGTCACAATTGATAAAATCAAACCTTAAATAAAGGAACACCCTCTTAAATATGGTCATTGCAAGTGTGAAATCTTCAAGAAAATTAGCCGAAAATTAAATTAAGAAACAAAATTTATTCCTCAACTTTCAAAATTGTTGCACATATCGATTGTTCAAAATTTTGTTTAAACTTTTAAAGTTTAAAATTTATATCCGTTCTAGTTTATAAGCACTATAAAGTATCGCTCAGAATGAAATTCATTTGCATTGTAACGTGAATATCATGACATGAATTTAAATAAAAAAAGACTGCAATTTATGAACCATGGTAAAAAAAAAATTCAAATCAAAAAAAACTTAGTTTTTAAAAATATGTTAAAGCTCTGCCTATTCTGGAGGCTTTAGCTTTTCTAAAACTTCGGATTCTGACGAGATATTTAGCCAGATCGAAATACTGGTATCAACCTAGCTAATATGTTTGATTTCTTCATTTTTGTAACTATACGGAGTTCCAACCTAGTTATGAACAAAAAAAAAAAACAAAAATAATCTCGATGTATTTAAAAAGGTGACATGACATAACGCCCACGGACATAATCCCCATTTTTATTTTGTGGGTTATGTCCGGAAAATGTTCATTCATAATTCCCAAAACACAAGCGGGTGTTATATCCGAGGTTGCGACATAACACCCTTAAAAATTTTACATTATCACCATGGGTTTTATGTCTCAGTAGTACATAGGACATTATCCAAAGTAATTGGGAATTCGACTAATAAATATAGATTGTTGACATATTCCGCATTATTGCGATTATTACCTTGTATTAAAACGGACATTATACCAAGAAGTGGTGGTTATGTCCATTGAAAAACGCACATATTTCCCATTTTTTGTCAAAAAATGATAATGGGGATTATGTCCACTCCCATAGTCCGACATAATGTTCAATATTAATTTTTAAAATTTTAGAATATAAGTTATGTTTATGTCTTTTCTGAGTTATTGTATGGAAACGGACCGGTTTATTTTACCGCTTATCCTTTGTAATTTTTTAATAAAAATCTAAATTGAAAACTTCTTTCTGATCATTTGTTGTGCAATTCGGTAAAAGTGAACATGACGATTGAAATTGAATATGAAAACATCGCGGGTGATATCAAAAACAAATTTATTCACTTAAATCAAATCGCTTAAATAAAAACACAAAAGTGGAAATAAAAAGTTATGAATATTACGAGAAGAATTGCAAAGCCAGAATCGACAATACCCAGCAAATTTTTTTTAGAACAGATTACCTATGAACCTGTTCTAAAACAACTTCTTTACCACCGGTTACATGGAACCGGTTCTAGTGCAGGTTCCTGGGAGCCGAAATGTAAGGTGTCATTGTACCAAAACAAGTTTTATAACTGGTTATAAAACCGGATCTAACGCAACCTGTTCTGGTTTGGAGGTAAAGAACCGGTTGCAGAACAGAAATTACAACCTTTTATAATACAGTATAAGTTGTTCTGAAACCAGTTATTTGGATCGTACTATTTTACTGGGTATATTATTGACATTGTAATCACGTAAGTAATACAAAGTTTTTATTTTAAATTTATCGATGTACTTCACGTTAATTATAGAAAAAATTAAAATTTTGAAATAGCAACTTTATTGAATAGTAACAGCCCTGCAGGAAAAATGTTTTATTTAAGTGACATATATTCATATATCTTTAAAGCAAACATTTTTTATGATGTTGTTTCATTTTCATGAGAAATGTTCTTTGAACTAGAAAATGTCGAAATAGCGCCGCAGGCAAAACTTGTACAAAAAATTGCGCGAATTTTGTCAACAATTTTTTTTTATTTAAGTGACACATTATCTTTGAAGCAAAAATTTGCGATTTTTTAAAAAAATATTTAATTAATAGACAAAGAAAATTTATTATGAAAATAAAAACAAAACCATAACAAATTTTTGCTTTAAATATATATGAAAAATAAATATATGTTTATTGAAAATATGTTTTTTTTATGTATAAATATTGTACTTTGTTTTCACGGTTTAAAAATTAAATTTTATTTCTTTCGTTATTTGTTTGTTTTGCTTTCAATATATTGTTAAAATGTTTTTTGTCTTGAAAGACAATTTTGCTTTTTATAATATAATTATATTTGTTCTAAAATATGATAACATATGGTATATTTATTTTGTGTTGTTTATTTTTTATGCTGAAGTAAATATTTAAAATTTAATAACCTGTACCAGGTTTTTCACTAAGTACATAAAAAATGCGGGTTTTGACCTGCAGAGAATATGTCATAATCCCCAAGAAAAAACGGCCATAACCCCCATGGGGATTATGACCACTAATACGGTTAGACATAATCCCCACTTTTATTACGGGGATTATGTCCGAAAAATTTCGGACATAGTTTCCATAATAACAAAGGGGGTTTAGTTTCGTGGGGGTTACGTAATTAAATCGCGTGTCGGAACATAAAAGTATTTCTTTATATTTATTTATTTTAATTATTGGTACAAATAAGACTTATAAATGACTAAATTACAATGACTGAATAACTTAAAGTAATTATATAAAACATTTAACATACAAAATTTAAAGAAACAACAAAACTGAAAACTAAGCGAAACGTAAATAACTAATATTTGAATAAAATACTAACTGGAATTTTTTAAAACAATTCACGTGGATCCGATTTAATTTGATTAGATAAACAGTTACATAATTTCACAGCACTAACAACGAACAATCTTAAGGATGATAAATAATTGTAAGCCGAAGTGTTAATATTGGTCGTACGACTTGATCTGGACATATTTATTTTCCGATATAAATAGTCATGTCACCTATAAAAATAAAAAACTAATAAAACTGTAAAAAATATTACTTGAACCAGAGAAAAACTAAAATTTTTATATATAAATAGAACATTTTTGTTCTTCAAAGTTTAGTACCGTCATGATGAATGTGAGGAAAAGACGTTAACAACGTGTTTGATTTCTAAGAAAACAAGAATGAAGCAAAATGGATAATTAATAGGTTTTTTGTTAAAGCTTTGCCAATTCTGGAGGCTCTAGCTTTTATAAAACTTTGGGTTCTGGTGAGATCTTTAGCCAGATCGAATACTAGTATCAACCAGGCTAATATGTTTGATTTGCTTGATTTTTGTAAATATACGGATGTTAAAAGCCCGTTATAAATTAAAAATGAAAATATGATACTGGGTCAAAATGACACAAACATAACAGATGTATGTAAAAATAAATTCGCCAATAGATCAAACCCAAATAGTTTTTTTTACATTAACACAATTTTTGACGAAATAAATATAATAAAACTAAATCTTAATGGAGCATATCAGTTTTAGTTTTAAAATACACTTTTTTGACTGTGTTTTACAAAATTGGGTAATTTTAGCACAAACATGACAAATGACTTTAAAATTCTATTGTAGTTCTTTTCTGTAAATAAACGAACTAAATTTCTTAACTTTTTAACTTTAACTTTTAAAATAATTAAAAAATTAGTCTAAGACCCGACTATCTACTAACTGGGACTATAACTGACACATTTGTTTTTGCTTCCGATATAAATTTTCAATTTAACTGTTTGGTAAATTTAAACTGGACATAATTCAGTAATCGGGCCTAAGTTAAGTAAAATTTTCCTTACTGAATAAGTCAGATGCCTTACAAGAACACCCTGTTGTATTTATGTTGATGAAGGCTGACTGTTTCATTGCCTTTTTGTCAGTCAGTTTGTTAAAAGAGAAAAACTGTAATTAAAAAGTACAAAACTTTACTTTGTTGTGTCTGCTTTTACAAACTATGTATTTTTTTTCAGTAACTACTGCAATCATTTTAATTTAAATAAGTTAAGGGAAAAAGTTTTTGTCAGATATACAATACAGGATTATCACTAGCCGATATGATGTGTTGTCTATCATATCGAAATAAATGTTTTGAAACTAATTCTATCATTAATAGATTTTTTTGCCATACACTAACAAAAAAATTGTAAACAATTTTGAAAAAAACTACTAAAAAATACTTCAAAATAACGTTTCAGGTAAAATTGGCAGATTTTTTTTGTTAAATGTTAGTATGATAAAAATGCAAACATAATTATGTTAAATCTATAAAAAATCTTAGTTATATTTTACCTAAATTTTAGTTATGGGAATATGCTGGATTACTGTCAATTAAAATTTAACAAACAGTTAAATTGAAAATGTATATGGGAATCAACAACAAATGTGTTAGTTAAAATCCCAGTTACCAGCTAATGGGACATTGTCAAAATGAGGCTGACAATAATTCGGAACTCCATACCTGAGTAATTTTGATATATTAAATTTTATATATTATTTAATTAGTTATATTAAATGAATAAATGAAATGAAAAGTAAAAAATTTAACAACAATTCGTCAAGGGTTAACGTTAAAAAAAAAAAAACAATTTCTTTCATTTGGAACCATTTGTAATAAAACTGGGGATTGTGAAAAAAAAACGTTTTTTAAGGGAAACCCTAATATATACATATAAAAAAGCCGCGACACAAAGTAAAAAGTTTTTCAAATAAAACAATTTAACAGCATAAAATACATTGATCAATTTACACACCAAATAACCATCTTGGATTGGACGAAACCGCGGCAGTATGTTTTGTGTCCGTTAAACTTTTAAAAATGACGAAACCACATGAGATAACAATTATACAGGGCGATTTTAACGCAAAAGTGGGACAGGACGAGGTAATGGGAGTCACTGGGAGATATGGGCTAGGCGAACGAAATGAGAGAGGAGACAGGCTCATACAATTCTGTCAAGAGCATAAAATGAAAGTTACAAATACCCTATTTAGCCTGCACCCAAGAAGGCTATACACATGGATATCACCACAGGACAGTAGAGGTAGAGTTGTGAGAAACCAAATTGACTATATATTAATAAACAGACGACATTGTTCCTGTGTCACAAAATGCTCAACATACCCGGGAGCAGACGTGCCATCTGATCATAACCTCCTGGTATCAAATATCCGCACCAAACTTTCTGCTGTTCGAAAGCTGAATCGAATACCAAAAATTGACCTTGGTAAACTTAATAATCCATCTATTAAAAAAGATGTCAAGGAACGTATAAACAATAAACTTATAGAAGTTGATAAAGATGATGTAGAAAATGTGTGGAAAAATGTTAAGAATATTATAAGCACGACCACGAAGGACACCCTAGGGTACTGCAAAACAAAGAGGGAAGAAGAATGTATGACTGATGAAATTCGAGAACTTCGAATAGAACGAAGCAAGCACAGAAACGTAAATTATGAAATGTACTGGGAAATAAACAAAGAGATCCGAGCTGCAACCCGAGCTGCAAAAAACGCAGTACTTAATCGTCAATGCCAAGAAATTGAACGACTACAAAACCTTCACGACGACTTTAATCTCCATAAAAAACTGAAAGAAGCTGCCGGAGTATATAGAAGGACGTCTCCAGCAGTTTTGTACGATGATAATAACGAAGCTGTGTTCGAGATGACAAAAAAAAAAACGTATTTGGAGAGACTATGTAGCCGAATTATTTACTGACGAAGAAAGGTCGACTTATGACTGTAATATAGAGCTCCCAGTGACTGGAACACCAATCACTAGATGTGAAGTAGAATACGCAATCAACTCACTAAAGGATAAAAAGGCAACCGGGCCAGATGAAATTCCCTCCGAAGTTCTGAAGCTAATAGACGGTGAGAATACGATACTGCTTGTAAAGCTTTTTAATCACATTTATAATACAGGCCTCTACCCAACCGAATGGCTTAAATCAACTTTCATTACTATACCGAAGATAAATAAGGCAAAGAAATGCAATGATTATCGGCTGATCAGCATAATGTGTCATGCTCTTAAAATATTTCTTAGAATAATACACAAGAGAATATATTCAAAATGTGAAGCCGCAATGGGAGAATCACAATTTGGTTTCATAGAAGGAATGGGTACTAGAGAAGCACTTCTTAGTGTTCAGATACTCATTCAAAACTGTCGAGACGTCAGAAAAGATATTTTCCTCTGCTTTATAGACTATGAGAAAGCCTTTGATACAGTTAAACATGACAAACTGATGGACATTTTAACATCCATTGGAATAGACGAAAAGGAAATAAGATGTATTAAAAATCTATACTGGAACCAGGTAGCTCGAATTGACGTAAATGGCGAATTTAGTGATGAAATTGCAATATCGAAAGGAGTCAGACAGGGGTGTATACTATCGCCCTTGTTATTTAACATTTATTCGGAGAAAATATTCAAAGAAACAGTTGAAGGAGAACGAATAGGAATAAAAATAAACGGAATGTTTATCAATAACATACGATATGCTGACGACACTACGTTACTGACAAGCAGCATATCTGGTCTACAGAAGCTCATAAACAAACTCGCAAGAATAAGTGAATCATATGGTCTAAAAATCAACATTAAGAAAACAAAATACATGGTTATCAGCAGGAAAAACTCTCACGACAATACAACGCTTAAAATAGGAAATTTAGAAATAGAAAGAGTAAAGACTTTTGAATATCTTCGAGTTTTGTTGAATGACCAATGGGATGCAGAAAAGAAATAAGATGTCGTATAGAGATGGCGAGAGCCGCTTATTACAAATACAGTAAGGTGCTTACAAGTCATGATATTAGTCTCACAACAAAGTCTAAATTCATCAAATGCTATGTGTGGTCCGTTTTATTATATGCGACTGAAGTATGGACAATCAAATCGACAGATGAGAAACGATTAGAAGCTTTTGAAATGTGGATCTATCGTCGCATATTGAAGATACCATGGACTGACCGCGTTACAAATGATGAAGTTTTAAGGAGAATGAACCTTGGCCGACAACTGATAAGAACTGTCAAAAATAGAAAAATAGCGTATTTGGGGCACGTAATGAGAAATATATATATATATATGTCCTTTATTTATCTAAATATAAATAGAATTACATTTCTGAACACCATAAATACTTAAATAAAGTTCAGTGTGAACATAGGGCGTCAACAAATTTTCTCCATCTGATTCTATCTCTGGCAATTGTTTTTGTTTGATTCCAGGATACTCGAGCAAGTAAACATTCTTGTTTAAGGCAACGAACCCAGGTGTTACGGGGCCTACCATGGCGGCGTTGTCCTTGGGGGTTCCAGTCGAGGGCTGTTCTTGCAATTTCTGTTTGTGGTCTTCGCAATATGTGGCCTATCCACGTCCACTTCCGTTTACGAATATCAATGTGTGCTGGCAAGGAGTTTGCTCTTTGGAGCAGAGCTTCATTTGAAATACGATCTGGCCAGTGGATGTTAAAGATCTGTCTTAGACATTTGTTGATGAAAGTTTGAATTTTTCTAGAGAAATAATAAATATAAATTTATTCAAAAAATCCTCCAAGGAAAAATTGAAGGAAGACGAGCAAGAGGCAGAAGAGAACTTTCTTGGCTGAAAAATATCCAGGAGTGGACAGGCTATCAAGATGAACGAAACCTCCTAAATGCTGCCAGAAATAGAGAACTAAATGTTATTTAAAATTTGTATAAAATTGTATGTGTATGATCGCTAACATCCGAATAACGGATAGGCAAATAAAGAAGAAGAACTTTTTATTAAATAGTTTTTTTTTCTCCTTCTGCCTGTACTGGCTTGGCAGACTTGCGGTTTTGTCCCCAAATTTGGGGATTTTTGTTTGTCTTGGAGAATGTGAATTTTTTTGGGGGATTTTAAAAATATTTTGGGCATTTTTGGCGATATAACGTATTTTTAATATATATTTTAATTGAATATAGATTCATTATATTAAATCAGTCAAGTTAAAGCTTTTTCCAATCAACTTTACGAGATGTTTTTATATTTATATAATTTGTAATTCTTTAAAACATTTTATACGAAGCCCTGATAAAAGTGCTTCAAAAATGAAGGCGTCATATATTATTTCTTCACTACAAAATTAATAAACAAAACATTTCTAATTTTTAAGAGTCTTGAATTGTTTAAATCTATTTAATTTCTGAACCATGTTTTAGGTAACTTCCTTTAAATATGAAGACTCGTTTACGACTCCTAGATTAATGACCTTAAGAAAATTTTCCAAAATTCACTTGGTTTTTACGATAGAGAGTTAGAGATAGTTTTTGTATGTAAGTATTAAATAAAAATCTGTATTTTTTTAATCGTCATATAATATAAACATCGTCATATAATATAAACATATAATATTTCATTAGAAGTAGACACTTTACCTTTAACAAAAAAGTAAAATTTCTAAAATTGAAAGTCCTTTACATTTAATAAGTTTTTTGATAGAAATAACAGAAATCGAAGGGATTCCTTGCAGATTTATAAAAATTTGAGAATTAAGAAATGGAGTGAGAAAAATCAGAGTTCGAAAATTTATGTACCACTAACATAACGTTGCTATCAAAAAAACCAATACAACGATCTCTATTGCTTCGTTCGTATTTATAAACACAACACAAGTTCTCAAATCGCTGTTTGTAATATAACAAACGGAACAAAACGTAAATG
Source organism: Delia radicum (assembly GCA_021234595.1). NCBI lineage: Eukaryota > Metazoa > Arthropoda > Insecta > Diptera > Anthomyiidae > Delia > Delia radicum. Next base: position 136,483,500 of record CM037853.1, read on the forward strand.
TTTCTTTCGTCAAACATTATTATTTCGTAGTGGTTATTTTTTAGTGTTCATTCAACATTAAAACTCGTTTTTTACGTTGTGGTTGGCAAAATAAATAAATGATTTTTCAGCATGTTATCAATGTTTTTTTTTTGCATTAGTTTTATGAAATTTCACTGCAACTCCTCCGTTGAAACTTTTTATGAAACTAATGCAAATATTCATAAAATTCAATGAAAATTTTTTTCACTTGTAATATGACATAAACACTAAGAACGGTTTACGAATAGTTTTGTTCCATTCCATAAACACAACAAAATCAAACTGTTTGAAATATTGGCCAAACAGAACAAAATCGTTTAGTTCGGTCTCTCATCGAAAACTAGTTTGTGAAAGTGTTTGTGTTCTGTTTACAAATGAAAATGAAAATAAAGAAATGTTCTGTTTATGTTTACTGTGCACAACAAAATGATTGTGTTGAGTTTCAGCAAAAAGCAAAACAGAACGATAGAAAAACGTTTGATTGTGTTTAAATTCGAACTCTGAGAAAAATAGTTCTGAAAAAAAGATAATTTCAGAACTATTTTTCTCACACCCTTTCTAAATGATAATTTTTTTATTTAAACACTCATTTTACCTGTAAAGTAAATATCAACAAGAATTTCAAAGAAAGTATTTAAAAAATTACATTGTTGAATTTGGGGATTTTTCTGGGGATATTTTTTGATTTTATATTAATAAAAAAATTCTGGCCAGACTTGTAAATGTGCGTGAATTGAAAAAAGCATTTTAATTCGAATACTCTTTGCAAACTTTTATGTAATTGTATTTGTTTGGGGATAACGAAACAAAGTATCTTTCAAGCTTGTCCCTGAAAAATTAAATCAAAAATGTTTTTAGTCATTAATTCTAATTACGATTGTCATTATATGACGGTAACAAACAATATCCAAAAAACTTCAATGGAACAACATTTAACCAAGCCTACTGTGCGCAATATTTGAAAAATTTTCTGTTTTCAAAATTTTTCCGTTTTTCTCTAAATACGGTGAATTTGATATACATACATACATTTTTTAACTGCCCAGTTTGTTTGGTAACCCACTTTTTCTCTCCTCCAATGCTGTAGCAATGCGGTTGTCAAGATTTTTTTTTTTTGTACAGTCCTTATATTTATTTAAAAAAATAAATTTAAAGTATACATAAGTTTAAAATAACTTTTGTAATTACCATACATTTTTTTGTATGTTCGACGATAAGAGAACATTTTGTTCGAAACTTTGTAGAGCATAAATTAGCATTACTGCTAAAAAACCATATAGTATAATTGCTTTCTAATAACAAGCTTTTGGTTAAATGAAATTTGCAATTTTTTTTAATTTATTTTAAACATTTCTTTTACCCATGTGATAATTGTAGGTCTTATTAAAGCTATTATGATGTTGCACTTTTTTAGAACTCTTCTTTAGGGGTTTAATATGAAAGTTCTAAAAGTCATAATTTATATTGCTTTTTTTGTAATTTTCAGATTACTTTAATAAAAACTATTGCAAATGTACTTGTATTTACAAGGCAACGTCATATCAAAACCAACCCGTTTTTCAGTTTACGAAATGTACAAAAATATTTATTTTTCAAAGGTTTTGATGGCTACAAATATAAGTTTATTTAACTAAAACTCTTAAAGTGCTTTTCAATATTAGTTTAACACTCTTGTATTTTGTTTGGAAAATCAATCAATTAAAACGGAGTAGTCACAAACCTGATTTAATTAATTCTATTGATTGATTTATTTCCAAAAATATTAAGATCATATTCTTCAGTCATTGCTTATCACATCAACCAAATAATATTGCAATGAAAGTAGTAAAACCCCTTTGGGTTTTATTAAGTTTAATATTTTTGGTGGTTTTAATTTGACTTTTATCCAATTTTTTTGCTACAATCCTGTGTGTTTCACGGACTCTGTTACAATTTTCACAATACAGTTCGTGTGTTTCAATTTATTTCTTTCCAGTCCAAAAAAAGTAAGGATTCGTAGAGAATTTTATGGTGAACAACTGAGTTTTTATTCGTTTTCAATTCAGAATTGTGCCCGCTATCGTGAATAAAGAGGATCAACCTTTTGAAAAAAAAAATGTTTTTCAAAAAAAACGATTAAAAATATAAAAAAAACACAGAAGTACAACAAATCTCGGGCTCAATAAGCTGTAATTTTGAAACTAGTTGTAATTTTAACCTCGAATTGTAAACGATATCTTCATTTAGTAGTAGTACTACACTCATAAAAAAGGTTAGGTTAAAAGTGAATTTTCGTAACTGCTATGAACAAAAGAAAAATTAAAAGTAAAATTTATGTATAGCACATACAAGTGATCTAGTTCCATTACAACACTCAGAAAATTTTCCAGTCACAAAACCTCAGAGCGCGGACGTGAGATCCGGTATAACCATATAACTGATTTAAATTACTCTTTATCTTTGTTTGCGCCTGAGCCCACAGTGTCAAATGAGCCTATCTTGATTACTCAAAACCAGCTAGACTCCATTGTTGCAGACCTTGTACTTTCACAGCGCAAATTCGAAGAATTAGCTAGATTTTTAAATTGAATACATCTCATGGCGCCTGCAACTTCAATTTCTGCACATATACATCGCCAAGCAACTCTGCAAAAATGGAAATTCGTTACAATACGGAAGAGTGGATGCTTTTTATTGCGTACAGTGTAGAAACTTAAAAGACATATTTTGTTGAACGAAAAATAATGAAATTTTTGAGTAAATCAATGAAACCTTTCTTCACATAATAAACGAAAATTTTGTTGAAATTAATAAAAAAAACTTCATCCTTTTTATGAAAGCAGTTTTTTAATGAAATGAAGAAGTGTGTGTTAGAAATTTCTCATTAATAATATGAAATTTTTCATACAATTTTTTGAAAACTTTTCTTTTACTTTATGAACATTTTTAATATACGTTTTTTTGTGTGATTGGGACTCCAGATATAAGGGTGTCGTTATATATTATTCCCTACAGCATCCAGCCGAGAGAAGACTTCGAACTATATAGTAAAGTAGTTTCTAATATAGAATATTTCAAAAATATTCAGACTTGAATGTGAAAGTTAGAAAAAAATACCAACCCAAAATGATTCATTTTAAATTTTGACCCCACCTATTTAGCTCACTATAAAAAAAGTGGTACAATACAACAATATAACTTGTGTACTGAAAATTAAGTCTTTTAACATATTATGTTCACCCTAATGGATAAAATTGTCAAAACTAAGAGAACTTTCTCAAGAGGCTAAACAAAAATTCAATAAGAGCTAACTTCGCAAAACCCTTTGGGGTTGTGTTTTACTAATGGCCTACTCTCATTTTCCGTTTGACCCATTGTGCAAACTTTTTCTTATTGCACAGTGTAATAAATAGCAAAAACTTTTAAAATCTAAGCAAATATCAGCCTCAAACAACATTATCTAAGTATTTCTTTAATTGAAAAAAAATTTTCAACTTAAAAATGTACCTACTTTAAAAATAAGAAAAAACAAAATAACACCAACAATTGTTTCTGAAAACTTTGCCTTGATAGTGCAAAAGCTGATGATTTAAACTCACTAAACTGCTTAACAGCTGCCCTAGCTGTAAATTTAATTTACTTGAAAGTTTTAAAATTTGCAGGTCATTACAAGAGATCTAATAGTTAAAAACATGTACTATCTAGTTACGAAGTGTTATTTGTAAAAAAAACAAGAAAAAAGAGAAAAATAAAAATCATAATACTATAAGCTTTAACTCTATTTTTACCACCGTATGTTTAACGACACACCTTTTCAGAGGCAATAACTTTGTCCAAGAAGTAAATACATATCAATCAACGCTGTAAAATTCACCACATGTCTAACAAGGAAACAACACAGTGATTAACACGCAGATTTTAATAAAACTTGAATATGTTGGTTAGGACCAAAAACAAATTTGTTAAAATGTCGGACAGGTTTTGTTGGTTGTATGTATGGTATATAGTGATGACTCATTCATCAATTTAACATGGGATTTAGTTGATTTCACCGCTGTTTTTTGGTTCAGTGTACAAATGAGGCATTCGACCATTTAACAAAAAAAAAAAAGTTAAATTGGGAAATTTTTTACCCTACTTTTTAGCACATAAACTTGAGATTGCGCATCTAAAAATAATACGTGTCTACAATTTGTGTAGTTTTTTTGTAAGATTTTATAAAGAATTTAAAAACTGTACCCAGCAGAAAAATTGTTTTAATTCATTACCAGAACGTAAATTTAAAGTAATTCAACTTTTATTATTAGTTTAAAATACATATTTTACTTCTCTGTATTAAAACAAATATATACTTAAATGGGCAACAAATTATAATCTATAAACTACTATAAATTAAATAATATTAATAAAATCTTCTTCTAAATAGATTAGATTTTCGTTTTCCAGAAGTAGTCTAACTTCTTCATCTAATTCGATTGAAGTTGATTTCCATTTTTGTCGAATACTGGGCATATATGGGTCCGATGTGCACAACAAAATAGTGATAAGATCTTCATTAGTACCACAGAAAAAATTTGATTTTCCAACTAAAATTCGGTTACTAAGACTCAAATTCGGGTATTACGAATTTCACTGGGTAGGTAAAACTGAACATTGGTTTTCACAATAAAGTTCGGTTAATTTTAGTGAGTTTTAGTTGCAACACCCAAAATATTCAGAAATGTAATGTAAATATCGTTGTAAAATACACTTTTCAATTCGTTTGGCACTTTATTTCTCTGTGTGTACAACATCTGGACATTTTTCTTACATTTTGCTAGCAAAAGAATCTGTAATCTTTGTTCCGTTGTTTTGTGCTTCTTTAGACAGATATTCAATTGGTAGCATATTGTACACGCAAAGAAAAACATGGTTGAGGGAACCATATTCGAAAAGCATCATACATTTTTGGATTTATGATTGCGACAACCATATTACTATGGTTGTGGCAAACATACTCTTATCTGCTTCTGTTTCATAATATGATAATTAGTTTACCATATTATGTTTCCAAATATATCCCCATATTAACATATTATGGTTCTGGAAATGTGTATGAATTATCATTATATGAGTCCTACAGTATTCTAACAGCATTCTGTCGAAGCGGGATTAAAAAGATATGCGTGTTTTTTAATAATATATTTATGTAATAATTCACATATTTATAGTGTCAGCTATACTAGCTATACATGTGATTACAGCATAAAGCAAGCCTAAAAATATTGGTAAGAATACAATTTCACAATACATTAGTAATGATCAAACCATGTTTGTAGCAATCACAGCAATTGCATTATACCCATAGTATAGTCCTAATTATCATAGATCATGTACAAGAATTTCGTCATCATTTATTACCATGTTATGATTATTGCAAACATGTTATGATTATTTCGAGCATTACTTAAAAGCACGTGCATTTTGTTTAAATTTAGCTTTCACATTTTTTTTTTTTAACAATATTTTTGCGTAATTATAAGCAATTAAATAATAAGGCACTTTTTTATCACTTTTTTATAATAAACAATAACTTTATTTATCGGGTGCGCGACAATTAAACTTTTGCCTAGACTTCCACGGTAGACCGGGTTGAGACGGCAAACTTATTCCTTCTTCCACAAAACAGATCACCATTAAAATTAACATCACTACGTTGTTTGTAAATTTTTAATGTCTTGTTCTTTAATATTATTTAATTTGTTGGAGCTGACTGTTTCTCACAACTTCTTTTCACAAAATATCAAACAAGAATTAAACTAAAAGAGCGAATACGCTCATAAAAAAACCAACTGATCATCTTATAATTGGTGCACCTCTATTATGGCTGCAGTTAGATAGAGGAATATGATAATAAATACTATAGTGTGATTGTAAACAACACAATAATATGATAACTAAAAAAAGAGAGAAATTTTTACTAGAACATGATAAAAGCAACCATACTGTTGTTGAAATATGATTGATACAATAATAGTTTAATTGAAACAACCATTTATTGCTGTAGGAAACATAGTTTTGTGGCCGCAATCATATTGCAACCATATTTTTTCTCTGCGTGTAGTGAATTATTTGTTTCCCATGGTACAACATTTTTGAACTGGAGTTGGCATATAACTCCAAGTGTATTTTTCGATATAAAGAAATGCTGTTTCATTGGCACACAGACCAAATTTGTTTGCATTTAACTTTCTGCTACATGTTACAACTTCTAATATGATTTGGAATTGTCTTATTATTTAATAATGTACTCCTGTCATAGAAGCTGCAGTTCCCGGATCGGAAAAACATCATGCCAAATTCCAAATCATAATCCAATTTAAGAATATGCTCCATAACACGAATGCTGGCATGAGAGGGTACATTCGAAATTCGTATGCATCATTTAAACTATCGTCTTATAATGATGGTTGGCTTAATTGACTTTTCCATCGATCATTGTAAGGAACATTTTAAAATTAATTTCGATTCATTGACCATCAAATTAAAGTATTATAGCTGAAGTTCTTTAATTTGATCTTTTATTTTTCGAACTTCTTTACTCATGACATCTTTAGTTTCATTTTTCTAAGCAAACTTTATTTGCCAGCAATACTTTGATGAGGAGGAACGATTATTAAATTGTATTTAATAATCGTTCTGCAGTGTGTTCAAGAAGAACCTGCAATTTTATTTCTGCTGAACTTAAAGTTACACTAATAGCAGTTTGTGAAGGTAAGCACTATTTTTTGACAGAAATTTACATAAATTTTATGTCTTTTATGTTCCATATTGTCTTGTAGGAAATAGAATAGATCAAATCCGAAAACTTTTAAAAATCACCCTTTCTATGTTCCATATTGTCTTGTAGGAGAAAGAATAAATCAATTCCAAATCTCTCAAGGGATTTTAATATGTCCTCTCGAAATTTGTATCCCCTATGTCCAATAGCCTCCGAGCAAATACGTACCAAAAATTATGAAAAAATATTCATATTTTTTAAGTTTGGGGTCACCCTATCCGGCTTTTAGACCTGGTTCAAGTGCTTGGTATGATCAGAAAACTACATCTATTCTTGTTAGAGCTTGAATTTTGTATATAATTAATATGCAATTTTATTTAATTTAATTACGAAAGGCGTGGTAGAGAAGAATGAGTGTATTTTCTAAAAATCATAACTACATTGCAAATTTTCAATTTTTTCTGAAACAGACTGCGCAGTTTCTGGTATTGAACCTTCGTCAGTGACCCTGTTTTTTGAATTTTTTGAATAATGTAATATTTGTTATGTTTTTATTTGTTCGATTGCGTCTATATGAAATTTTCTGTGCAATCACTGACCGTAGTATTCTTTGTTGATACACATTACACTCCGAAAATCGATCAAAGCTTGTAGCTAATGCAACTACAAAAAAAAACTGGGGATATATCAACCATTCGTCGTCAAAGGGTCAACTTTAATTTTTTGTCAACATATCAGATGCTTTTTGCGCAGGTCGCCAAGGGTTAACTAATCCGATTTTTCTTAAATTTTGACCACAAAACAAAACTATTGGACCCAGTCCTACAAAAATCAAAGCATTATTTAATGAAAATCAAATAAAATTGTAAAGCATAACGATTCTATGGAAATTGTTCATTTTTCCGAGATATTTGTAGGTTTATTTAAGTAAGCTCAAATAAAAAGTAGTTTTGTCAGTTTGGTAGCGCAAAAATATATTAGAATTATGTAGAATGGAAAAAAATTAATTTTTAGTAAAAATTAAGTCGGAATGTCTCGAAAACAATTAGTCCGATTTTTTTTTTAATTTGAGCTTAAGCGGGCTCCACAGCTTAATCCTACCCGATTTATCTCAAATTCGCACTATCTAACTTTAAGATGTAGCTATAATAATAAATTATTGATAGTTATAAAAAATGCCCCTCTAATGTGCACTATATATTAAAATACTTATATGAAGTTCTGCACTACCTACATATGTATAGTTACTCATACATGATGTGGTTTTTTTAAATGCATGTAGAACAGTGATATATAAGAAGGCTGAATTTGTTATGAATACTTTAATCCTTTTTTAAGCTTTTAAAATATATTATACATGTAACATAAATGTTCTATGTATATAGGGTATATGGGGGAGCACTCGCCACTTTTTTTAAGCGCTGTCGTTACTCGACCAACATATTTTGGGGAAAAAATGTTTTTAATATAAATTGTTAAACATCTTAACTCAAAATTGTATGTATAAAGCATAAATTTTCTTTATTCTTCATATTTAGTTTTTTAAGATTCCAGAATAACTCAAATCCGTTTTGTCAGCTATATGTATAACGTCAGCTATATATATAAAAGTTGTCAAATATATATATACAACGGTTCTGGTGGAAAAATTTTATTTTATATTAAGTCATCATAAAAGTGGATATTAATAGCTGTAATTTCATCAAAAACATTTACAAAATTGTTATTTTCTTGGAATTTGTTTAACGAAAACTGACCCGTGAAACACATACAACCAGGTAATGAATTAATATAACGCACCCGCCTTTTAAAGTGCTACCAATTTTTGCTGACGAAACTACCCCCACCTAGTGGTCAGGCATATGTGCCCCATGATCAGCCGCTTAAATAATTTTATATTTTTTTTGAAATAAATTCTAACAAAATCGTGTTAATATTATAAATTAATATCAAATGGTATTTTGTTATCGCAAATATACTAACTCTATATTATTTTTTTAACCCAAAACACACAAATACATTTTTATTCTCGACCACGTGCGAAGTGCAAGGAAAAATATGGAAAGGAACTTTTTAATAACTCTTTTAAATACAGCGAAAATTGGGTGTGGCATATGTGTCCGAGTGGCGAAACCTCTCAATTCTAGCCTACATATGTTGCTTTCCAAGCCAACTGTCCAGCTAAACAACAAATATAACGATTCAAAGCCAAACTTAACATTCTCAATCGATTAAAACATGTAAAGTTTTATTTATAAATAAAAATTTACCCTATTTTAAAAAATTCAGAATTATCTTTCAGTAAAATTATATTAACCACGCCTACCTTGTCTACTTTTATTAAAAAAAAAGAAAATAAATGCCATATTTTTGTTAGTATCATATACACTAAAGGTTATCTTGCAAATTACAAAAATATGGACAAAATTGAAATATCCTATGAAAAAAAAAAAACTTTTTTGAGTTAATTAGTCTGTTTTTCTCTATGTTTAGTAAAAAAAAAACTCGTCAAAACAGGCATCACAGCACGCAAGAGAATATTTTTCAAAAAATTTTTGCTACTCTTAAATATACACTCTAATACATTTTATAGAATTTTACCCTATTTATAGTAGGTAACTTTTTACCTAATATAAATAGGTTAAAGATAGTCTATGTGTGTAAATTCAAAATCTTACGTACATTGTGTATAATTTTTATATACACAATTTATATTGTAATTGTGAGCATAAAGTGCTAGACTTAGGCAATGTATTTTTTTTAAGTGAATGATCTTTCTAGTTCGATTGATCTGAACGAACTAGGTCGCTCTTCTAGTTCAATCAACCTTTGACAATTTAGTTCAATAGTTCGTTACACAAAGCAAATAACTGGAAGAATATTATCAAAGTGCTTAGTAATTATACAACTACATTATTATCAAGTTAGTTTTACAAATTTCTTTTGTAAAATATATGAATTTCTTTAGAATTTTTTTTAGGCTTGTGTATATTTTACAAAACTTTGTAAATATTTCACTAGAACATTGTAAAACTAACTTGAAACTTATGAAGTTGTATAATTACTAAGCACTTCGATAATACTCCCCTAGTTTTTTTCTGCGTGTGGATCGTTTGTTTGATAATTTGTAAGCGAATTATTCATATAAGGCATCTCTTTTTAATATTAAAAAAAATTTAGCTGTCAACATTGAACAAAAAAAAAAAAACAAAATGTAACTCAGAAAAGAATGGAAATAGCAAAAAAGCTAAAGATTGCGAACTAGCTAGGTCATACTCTATATTTCTTTATTATAAAATTGTCCTAACAAATAATCTATAGAGTTTTTGTTTTCAAATTTATTAATTGATAACTTTCAGGAATGTGTTGATAGATCTATTTCGGAAATTTTCTAGGTTCCCATCATTAGAACACGTTTTGAAAGAAGCGACAATCCCATGCAAAACATCAATCATTTATATAAACTAGTTTTCTCACTAAATGAGAAGTTAAAAATTATCACTATTGATCAAAAATAAATTGAAAACTTGTTTGTTATGTGCAAGGTCTACCTTTGGTAGATATTTTATTTTTTTTTTTTATAAATTGTTTATTTACATTTCATGTACAATTATAATTCAAAATTAGTTTGGCCTCAGCGCCTTAAAGGCATTAAAGAGGCAAGTTGGCAAATAACGTGTACATCTAAAGCTTAAGTATATTATATTTAAAGGAAAAAAAAAATTATATTTACATATTTTGAGTATATATATTTACTTTTTTTACAAGAGAAGCACTTCAAGATTTTCAAACACATGTTCTTTAAGTTCGATCTTAAAACTTGAAATTCTGTTCACTGTTTTTAACTGTAAACGCAAGTTATTATATTCGAAACCACCAATGTATTCAATACGCTGTTTTGTTGTTTCCAATCTGCATCTAGGTCATAGATGCCCAGTAGTAGCTGATATCAGCAAATTCAACTCACACGTATACTTACGCTCTTTTGTTTGATCGTCAATCAACCAATAGGAAATCAGCATGTTGAGAGGGAGAGACAAACTACACTTGCAGAAAGAATATTTAAAAGATTATCAATTTATTTTACACATGGCGTTTTTAACAGACATTTGTAACATTTTGAATGAGTTAAATTTAAAGCTGCAGGGAAAAGATAACAAAATTTCGGATATGTTTAAAATTCTTTCAGATTTTAAAACTCAGATATTTTTACTTGCAGCTCAAATTGATTCTGAAGACTTTTCGGACTTTCCGAAAACTTCTGTTATTTACGACAAGGGGAAAATCTTGAAAAAGTTGGAACTTTTGGAAATATTAGAAACGCTTTTTAATAAGTTTAATGACAGGTTTAAGGATTTTAAAAATATTCAGCATTTACTGGATATTTTTCAAAACCCTTTTAAATGCGATATATTAAAGTACGAATTTCCAATTCAAACAGAACTTATTATACTTCGAAGTGAAATAGATTTGCCGGATAATTTTAACAATTTAGAATTCTGGAAAAATCTGGATGGTACAATATATCCTGAAATAAAGAAGATTTCATTGAAGTGTTTATCTTTATTTCCCTCAACGTGTCTTTGCGAACAAATATTTTCAGAATTGAATTATATTTGCTCAAAAAAACGCAATAAGCTGAATTCTTCTAGATTGAGAAATATACTTGTATTGCGTAACTGCAATAAAAATATCAACATAGAAGATTTCATTACTTTTAAATTGCAAATTGAACAATGATTAATTGAGGGAAAATTTATAAACTCTTCGAAGAATCTTTTTATTTCGAAATATATCACACCCGCCACACATGTGCTTTCGTCGCAATCTCGTTGACGACTAAATAAAATGAATAGCAAATTGTTTTCTTCCAGTGTTATTTCTTCACTCTCACCAATACTACTACCTTGGGCATCTATGATCTAGGTCAATCTTGGGCACAAAGAGAAATGAGAATGTATTAGTTATTTTACAAAAAAATGTGATTGCATTGGTACTATTGCGCTGAGCAAAATCACTTGGTTTTTTTTTGTTTGTTTACATTTTGTATTGTTTTAATATTTATGTCCTTACGAGATAAATTTCGCGACATAAACCTACTCCATCCAATGCTGGCAAGCAACTAAACAATTTTTTTTTGGGTTTTTTCGGTTTCTCTTTTTATTTTTATTTACGTTCGGGTTGTGTGTGTGTGAAAAAGGATTAGTCTTCGTTCTTTCAACAAGTGTTTGCGCGTCACTGATCTAGGTAAACGGAGATTTTGCTGATTTCTTGTATTAAATGTCGATTGATTTTGCATAAAGTTGATCATGTGATATCCAATATTATTTAAAGTTTTAAACATGTACATTAAAAGTTGATAATAATATAATCCTCGAATGGGCATTATAGGTTTACAAACGTCGCGATAAAGAGATATTGTTGAATAAGTTATTGGTAAATTGTGAATAGTTTTCAAACCTTTATTTTGCATACCTTGCAGCGACTTCGAAGCAGTAGTGGTTTTATATACGTATATTATCGCCATGTAGTTTAGGTGGCTTTGCATCAGAGCCTGATAAATCAAAAGTTTGGTTTTTATGTTCAATTTATTTTTAATTTTCAACAAAATACCAACAGCTTTAGCTATCTTGGTTTTACCTTCCGCAATATGCAAATTCCACGAGAAGTTACTCTGTAAAGTTATTCCCAAATATTTTACATGATGGCTTTCAAAAATTCTGCTCCCATCTACAAAAATATTGAAATCACTATGTTGAGCATTTGAATAGGGTCTGAATCTGATCAATTTTGTTTTGTTTGCATTTAGTACTAATTTATTCAATCGATCATACTTAAAAATTAAGCAACATCTCGTTCCATGTATGTTTTCAATGCCAAATCAAATTTGTAGGGACAAAACAGACAAACATCATCTGCAAACATATATAATTTTCCAGTAAGACATAAGTCATTTAAATAAATTGAGAACAGCAATGGCACCAAGCACCTACCTTGAGGCACCCCACAATCAACATTTAGCATATCGCTTTTGGCATCATTAATTTGAACAAACTGCGTTCTATTCTTAAAGTAATTTTCGCACATATTTAGTTCTTTTCCCAAAACACCGTAATATGATAAATTCTGTCTCGAAATATCACTCCTCTTAGAAAAAAATACACCACTTCTTGCATAAACATGGTTAAAACCAACATTTCTTAACGTCCTTGCATAATTTAGTAGATTTAGCGTTTCTTTGCTGAGAAAATCGTTGACAAAACACCACTAGTATTCTCATTTTGCTTTAACTTAGGCTTTGCTGTCATTAATTTATCATTAGTTGCTTTTAAGGAAAACTTTACAACAACTGTTTTCTTTTTGTTATTATCATTTTTGTTGCGAATAAAATAAGCATCTTCATTTATTTGGGGCACCATTTCCACATCAACGCCTTTTGATAATTCAGCAATTGATTCGGCTGCAGTGGAACCCTTATCTACATCGAATCCACTGACAATGCATTAATTTTTCACCCTCACATCATTAAGTAATTTCACAGACGATTTCAAAGTATTTATTTCCTTTTTTAATGAACGATTTTCTTTTTCTACTTCACATAATCTTTACACCTTTCAGTATATCGTCATACTGCTTTGCCATAAATTGTGTTGATTTCCGAATTTGAGTCAGCTGATCAAACTTATCTAGTTTTGATTTTATAGCATGAAGTTCTTTTTTTTATTTCTCCATCTCCATCTTCTCCTTCTTTGCAAAAATGACAAGCAAATATTTCTCTCTCATTATTTAGAAAGAATTCAAACTCACGTTTATCTAACTTAGTGCATTGTGAATGGTATTTTTTAGCGCATTATTCACATTCTATAAATTAATCCGTCTCTTCTTTAATATGCATTTTGCATTGACCACATTTTATTAATTTAGTTTTATTAACACTTCTTCGTTCTTTTCCAGGCATAGTATTTATTATTAAAATCTCGACAATTTGTTTTATATAATTTAAACGATTATGAATTAAAAAAGTTGATAAAACCACAATAATTATTTTTTTTATTAATTATGCTTTAATACGGCTAAAAAAAGTGTTTCTTCACAAGGGTTGCCAACTCACGCTTTTGGTTTTTTCTACTTTTGATTTTCAAATTTGTAAATGTAAAGGGGAGTAAACAAGACCGTACTTTGTCTTTTATACAAGTTTGATATAATTTTTATTAAAAATAAAAATTATGTTTTTTCAACCTTTAATTGTGCAATGAAAATAAAAATTATTCAAGTTCGAGGCCATACTCTATATTTCTTTATTAGGATATTGTCCTAACAAATAATCTATAGAGTTTTTGATTTCAAATTTATTAATTGACCACTTTCACTACTATTTTGGGGAGTTTTCCAGGTTCCCATCTCCATAAAAATGATATCAAACTTGTAGAAAAATGTACTTTAAAACAACTAAACATATAGGTAAATCAAATGTATTTTTATTTTTTTTATCTATTAAAAAATTAACTCAAAATCCGTAAAAATAAAAGAGTTACTTTTATTTTTACTATCAAAACTAAAAAAAAATTTAAAAAACTCCCAACTCCGTAAAAATAAGTATACAAAATTAACTCCCAAGTTATAAAAAACAACAAATTTTTGGTTTAAATAAATAACTTTCTTGTAAAAAGAATATTGTAAATGTAAATAATAACTGGTACAGAAAAACAGTATTTATGTGTATATTGTTTTTTTTTTATAAATTTTAATTAGTTAAGTTAAAACAAATATTTCTTTGTAGTTTAAATGTATATTCTTTAAAAAATAAAGTTCACTGATAACTTTTTAAATAAACTACAATCAGTTACTGTTAAAATATTGTAAGTGTACCTTAAAATTGTATATCAAATAAATACTCTTAATATTAGAAACGCGTTTTTACAAATAATGCTTTATTTAACGTAAAGAAAAAAATTGTTGGTGTATTATTGCTTTTATCACATTACATTTATTAAAGTATGATAATCATATGTATAATATATGAATAATGTAGTTAACATTGGTATTATCTCCGGTATCCAAGTTAAGAGTAGCAAGTCATACATAGCTTTCAATAATGCGCACTGACGATATTAAACGGGGAAAAAATAGATAAATTCAAAGCGCACTTTTTTAAGCTACCTAATCTTATTTTAAATGTTTTAAAAATGGAGTTTAATTCAACGCTACTTCTGTGGTTTTTAATTATATTTTAAGCAACGAGTATGTATGCTCAAGTGTCCCAAATTTGTTCTCAAGAGAATTTTAAGCTAATGACGGGGAAAATAACAAAATTTATGTATTTACGAGTCTACTAATTCAAAAAATTTGCCAAGCTGGCTAATAAAATGTTTGCTGAATTTATATATATATATATATACAAGGTGGCGCAAAAGTAATCCTCCTATCAGAAAATGCTATAAATTTTGCGATTGGCCCCTAATGTCAGTTCTGTTTTGACATTTGTGTAGTAAACACATGCGAAATACACTTTAATAAACATTGTTACGCTACACTGCTCCAGAACGCGGAATATTGGTTACTATTTATTTGACCAATAATCGGTCGGTTACTTTTTCACAACGTGAATTTCGTCGCAGATTTCCTGGCCGTCCAACGCCTACTGGTGAAACACTGCGACGTTTAGCCGCTCGCCTCGAAGCACAACACGAGATGCTGCCAGGCGTGGCAGACCCCAGAGTAGCCGTTCTGCAGAGAATATTGCTGCTGTAGCCGAGGATGTCATGGAAGCGCCGTCGACATCGACCAGACGACGTGCCACGCAAATGGGTATCAGTCGACGGTCTTTACAGCGAATTTTGGTACAAGATTTGAAGATGTTTCCGTACAAAGTCCAGACGGTGCATCAGCTGTTAGCTGCTGACCGCCAATCGCGTGTAACAACCGATATGCTGAAGGATGCATTTCCCGGGCGCCTAATCTCACGTTTTGGCGATTTGCACTGGCCAGCAAGATCGCCTGATTTGACCGCTCCAGACTTCTTTTTGTGGGGCTTTTTGAAGTCGCGGGTTTATGTCAACAAGCATCATACTCTTGCAGCTCTTAAAGACAATATCCGTCAAGAATGTGAGGACCTATCGCCGGAAGTTTTGGCCAAAGTGATGGAAAATGCTATAAAAAGGGCTCAAATAACAATCAACTGTGGCGGCGGCCATTTACATGACATCATATTCTCGACTTGGTGTAAAAAAAATTAAAATACCAAATAAAAATAATCCACAAGAAGAATCAAAGTTTTTCATTTTTTTTTTTAAATTACAGCCAAAAAACATTGGAAGGCTATTTTTGCGCCACCTTGTATTTATATATTTATATATATATATATATCAATATATTTTTTACTGTGATATTTTTTACAAATGCAATAAAATACGTCTACATATTGTTTTGTCATTTTCCCCAATCAACTCGTTAATAGGAGCCGTTTGACTGTTCTACCAATTTTCGCTAGTTGAAAGAGTTCGGAACACCGTTATGTACACTATAGATATAATTTTCTTGTTGCGAAAATATTACAGAGCCCCACCTAGTGGACAATATTGTACTGATAATAAATATCGTTATTAAGTCGATTTGGAGTAAAAACCTTCCGCACCGAAGCCAATTTCTAAAACCTTTTTTATTTAAAAATGATTTTTTTCTATATTACACTTAGAATACTATGTACGTAATCCCCCTGCAAATGTAGTTAATAACAAATAAAATTTCACTTGTTTTTTAATTTTTAACAAATAACCTACAATTGTAGTAAATATGAATTACATATCCAGTAAAAATAAACAAACTTCTATTTGTTTTATTCTTTTAAATAAAAAAAAAAAACTGTATAAAATGAATGTAAAATCATAATACATTAATTTGATGTGGTTTGTTTTTTTAAATGAACTACATATGTAGACAAAAATTAAATTTCTTTTACAAATTGCTGTTCTTTCACTTAAAAAAAGCTTACTGGTTTACAACTCAAAAAACTACAAATTTTTACAGCAGAAGTTCCCTGAGAACAGAATACAACTTGTATGTGTGTTGGAATTTCGGAAAAATATTTTAATATTGCAAGTGGTGTAATTTTAACTAAAATGTTGTATTTAAAAATAAAATTAAAAAAATGTTCACCAAAATTCCATTGCGTTTGGTGCAGGATTTTTTTTATAGACCCTAATGTACACATAAACAAATTGGGAATAGATATGATATTGAGGATATTGATTGGATATTTTTATGAATCAATTATAATATTAAACATTAATTTTTAATCCGCTCATTATGAGATTGGATGTTAATTTCATATAAATCTGAGTTAACACCTAACAGTACTTCAATAATATAAATTTTCCGATTTAGGAAATTTTGGCTACCTTGCAAAAAGCATTAGACTGGTAAGGGCAAATTTTGTGAATATAAAATTTACACTAATTCCAACTTCGAAATGTAGGTGAAAAACTCGCAAAATAAAAATATTAATACTATTATCTTTTTTGTGTAGCAGGACAGTTGGCTTGGCATGTCTCACATTTATTTGCATATTTTTGTACGTAAATATATGAACAAAATATTTACATTGTTTGTAAAACAAATAAAATGTATGTATGTATATGTTAGTAGCAGTGTAGATGTTACACTAACAGTATTATTCGTTAGTTAGTCTGTTTGCACCATATATGTATATACATATATGGTATGTATGAGCACAAACCACAAGGTTCCAAAAGAATATTGGTCTTCTCTTTACCAATTGGTATTCTCTTTACCATACCATTAGATATTCTGGTAATACTGCAATAGTGAAGTGTAGAATTTTTAAAGAGTACACAGAGCTACAAAATAGACACCTAAAATCGAAAACAAGAGTACCGACCATTGATCGTAAATATTTCGGCCACGCTGATTTCAATGGGGTATCTAGTTCTTTTTAACTTATGGGCCAGATTATGTATATTTTAACACAGGTGTTTATACATTTATTTTTTTTTTTTTTTATTTATTAATACTATTATCATAACAATTAAAAAATACTTATATTTAATATCTACAGTATTTGAGATTTTACTAAAAAGTATTGCAACAAGTACATGACATATATTTATTTGTAAATGAAAAACTAATTTGAAATATAAACCATATTAAGGAAAAAAGATAGGGAAAAAACCTTTTGAAATATCTAAGAAATTTTGTCATTGGCTCTTTCATACATCTTCTCTACAGAAGTTGTAGAAAGCAGCCAATTAATTTTGCAAATTTCTTATTAAATCAAAATTTGAAGACCTGTTCCTGTCTTCGAATCTGGTTATTAAATTACTAAACACAGTTTTTAACATATCTTGTTTGAAATTTCTTTGCAGAAGTGCAGTAGAGTATAGTCTAGGGAGGTTAAAAATAATCTTTAAATTTTTATTTTGAATGACTTGTAATTTTTTTAAATAAGTTTTAGCCCATCTCGTTGACCATACTTGGCAGCCATATGTCATTATTGGTCTTATTCACATTTTATATAGTAAAAGTTTATTTTTACGATTTAGCTTAGATTTTCGATTAAGTAGAGGGTAAATGGCTCTCCCACATTTAAGTGCTTTATCACACGCTTGAAATACATGTTGTTTAAACGTCAATTTTTTATCAAAAATTATTTCTAAGTATTTAATGGAATTAAGTAAAGGGATTTAAGTCCCTTGAATGCGTAGCTTTATTCGAGGAATTCTTTTTGGTGATTTGTTGAAAGGAAAGGTGGCTGCCTGAGTTTTTCCTTGGTTTATCTTAATTTTCCATTTGTTAAAATATTTTTCAGCATGTGTTAGGGCTTTTTTCATATTTTTAACAATTGCGTTTGATACTTTGCCACTCGTTATTATCGCTGTATCATCAGCATAAAGTGCTGCTGAGTGATTTCTTTGTGCTTTAAAATCAGAAGTATATATAGAATAAAGTAAGGGAGACAAAATGGACCCTGTGGTACACCTGCTGGAATGCATCTCTGAGTCGAATTTTCGTTATTTATGTTGACTATAAAGTTTCTATCTGACAGAAAACTTTTTATTATTTTTTGTAGATATATTGGATAACCAAATTTTTTAAGTTTAAAAATAACCCCATTGTGCCAAATAGAATCAAAAGCTTTCTCTATATCAAGAAAAACTATACCTGTGCTTTTGCGATTATTTTTGTTGGTACTTATCATATTTACAATTCTTTTAACCTGGTGTACAGTAGAATGATCTTTTCTGAAACCGAACTGATCTTTACTTAGAATCCCATTTTGTTCCGTGAACTCATTAAGGCGGCACAGAATTACTTTTTCGAAAATTTTGTCTAAGCCGTTCAACATACTAATAGGACGGTAACTTTTGGGTGATTTTTCATCCTTTCCCGGTTTTAGTATGGAAATTACCTTGGCACGGGTGTTTATACATAAGATTTTATAAATCAAATATTTTATCTTAGTTTTTTTTATGAAAAATACAAAAATGACCTTCATTAACATTCGGGGCATCAAATGTGGTTAATAAATGTGCAATTCCAATTTCAAATTTTTCAACTTTAATGAATACCTGTTGCAAACATTTCTTTTCAAACATACTTTTTGAATGTATCTTATTTTAAGTTAAATGATATACTGTTTGTTTAATTAGATTACGAATTGCCAATGTTACGGACCTTGCTGTAAATAACAAATGCTGTTAAAAGTTTTTCTTTCAGTGACTTAACGCACTTGACAGTAATATATTAATCGATCAGAATTTAAAAAAAAAAAACCTAAATTTAATTTATTAAATTTGACTGCGTTTGAATAGAATATGTTATTTTAAAACCTTGTTTTATTTATTCCGTAAGTTTTTCTTTTTCTTCGTAAAATAAGATAATTTTTGTTTAAATATATTGAATTTTGAAAAATTTATGGTACTTTTTTGTAATAAGAAATTTTAGCTGTATATAATAACGGCATGTTGTGTTTGCTCGCAAAAAAGTGTTAAATAAAAACTAGCATATAAATGGAAAAGCTTCATGTTTACAAAAAAAATTGTGATATTGTCAATTTTTAAGCAATTTTTTAAGATTGAGCTATTTAACTTTGAATTACTTTCAGAATAAATAAATTAAAAAATTAAGGGATTAATTGATAAAATTATCAATTTTATTTTTGTGTTGATGAATCGGTTTCAATTTTACAAATTATTCTTTTATGTTGTATTGCTTCAAAATTACGATTCTTCTTAATAAAACACCGTTTCTTACGTTTTTTTATCTATATATTTCGAACATTAGTTCATCATCAGGATCTAAGAAATGTTAACAATGTTTTTATTATATTTTATAAATTAAAAATAAAATGTAAAATTACCAAAATTTATGTTTTATACAAATAGATTGAAAATCAAATTTGACTATTAGAACATTAAATTTAAATCACAAAAGACATTATTTTTTTAGAAAGGAATTAAATTACAATATGTGTTGACATAATCTTTTTTATCACTTTTGTCGTTACATACAAATTGTTTATATTTAACAATTTGGTTAACTTCATGTACCTGGAATTTAAATTTGCTTTGTTCTGTTTTCAATATTTTTGTATTACCAAAATCAAATTCATGTTTGTTTTTCTAGTGCAGATAAATTGATTGTTGTGTTTGTTGTTTTTTTACAGTCATATTCATGTTGTTTAAGTCTTTTTGATAATTTTTGTGTTGTTTCTCCAATATATAACTTATCACAATCTTTGCAATTGATTTTATATACAACGTCCGATTTATCACCCTTTTTAAGGCGATATTTTAAATTTTCAAAAAACTTTTTATTATTAGCATCTGGTGGTGGTTTCATTGCAATCTGTATATCTGGTGCAAAATTTCTACACGTTTTTGACAATTTTTCAGTTAAGTTAGGAACGTAAGTCATCGAAGTATATTTAACAGGTGACGTTGATAATTGATCAGAAATCGAATTATTAGTTTTTCTCATCGAGAGATAGGTATAGCTCGGTTGTGTTGTATTTATGTAACTTATATTTTGCTGTCGAACTGAATTGATGAGTTTATCAATAATTTTATTTGGATAATTATTTTTATTTAGAATATTTTTAATTTGTTTCAGATTTTGATGCCAAAAATCTTTATGTGACAAACTAAATACTTTTTGAATGAAATTTTTAGCTGTATTCTTTTTCATATGAAATGGATGTGCTGCATAATAGTTAAGAATACGATTAGATGCAATTGGTTTTTGGTACCAATTTGTTATGATTTTTCCATTTGATAAATGGTGAACAGTTGTATCCAAATAATTTAATTTGTTATTTTCTTCTATTTCAACTGTAAATTTAATATTATCATTAATCATTTAATAGTTTCAATACATCCTGTATGTTATTTTCTGGAATTGCAGTAATATGGTCGTCAACATATGAATACCAAAATAAAGGGGTAACATTTAATTTTAACATCATTTTGTCAATGACGTCTTCAAGTACTCTTTCAACTAAAATCGGTGCTAAACTAGAACCCATAAATAGTCCAGTTTTCGTACGTAATATTTTGTCTTCATATCTAAAATAATTGCATTCATTCAGGCAAAACTTGAGTAAGTCCATAAACAAATTTTTTTTGGAATAGCAGTATTTTTACTGATATATTGATCAAAGTCTCTTTCTATGATTCCAAGAGCAACCAATGTGGAAATGTTGGTAAAACAATTAATAACATCAAAAGATACCAACTTAAAATCTTTTGGAATATTTATGTGCATCACCCTTCTCACAAATTGTTTTGAATTTTTAATTGAGTACTTTGGATTAAATGTTTTTTTTTTTTTAATTGTTGCCAGAAAACGTGATAAATTGTATGATACAGATTTAATAGTAGAAACATATGTGTTCTCGATTTCAAGCAAAATCTTAAGATTTTGTTCCGTCCTATCGAATTTATATAAAAATAGCAAATTAAAGGTTTTATCAATATCTTTTTAATAAACTATGACACAAATTTATTGACCACACAGTCTTAAAGTTATGACGGTTTAAATTACATTTTGCTATATTTATATTTCTAAATATTTTTTATCTGTATACATTAAAATAATATTAGTTTGATCATTAAATAACAACTTTTTAACAAATAATGTTCGCAATTTTTATAAATTTCAACGAAAAAAAAAATATATAGTTTTTAATTAACAAGATCCTTAATATCCTTAATGTCAAAAATCAGGAAACTTTGACCCTATGTGGACGTTCTGCTTTCTCCACGCCACCGTCAAATATAATTATCAATTGGGGATACAAAATTTTAAGATTGTGGTTGCAATATCAAACACAAATGATCGCGGTTTACCGCCTTCGAGTAGTTGTAGGATGTTGAAATGTTGGCAATATATTATTATAGACATCCTCTCTGATAATTTGAGGTATATTTTTGCTTAGCTCAACAAAAGTGCATAAAACGTTTATACAGTGTATTCAATCAATTCAAACTGATGCAATTAAATCAGATATCTCAAGTCAAATTGTAATATTTAATAATGTTTTTATGTTCTGGCGTATACTATAATGCATTTCTCTGAAAGGGTTTCGTTACAAATTACGTTATATGAAGTAACATTTGCATAATTTTTTGTTCTAATGTTCCATTTAAAAGTAGTTAGATAATTATATTCATTAATTTATGGGCTACTTAATACAATTCGTTAGGAAGTCACAATGTTATTGATAAATTTAATATAAAAATATTTATTTTTGACTTCAATCAAATAGGAAATGCCTGTTAGTTCAGTATTATATGGTTCAAATCTTCAAATTTCATTTGAAAACATAGCATGCAAATGGGCGGCTATCATTGTTAGAGTTGATTTTCATACAAAAGGAATAAATAAAGCCATTTCATAAAAGATTTCGATATCCTTGACTCAAAATATAATCAAAAATTTGCTTGAGACAATGCAAACTAAAAATTAAATATGTTTACACAGAAAAAACTAAAATTGAGTTTCAATTAATTGAATTCGGTCCTATTGAGGAAATTGTAGTTACACTTAAAAAAATTTGTAACTTTTTAATTGATATTATTTTCAATTATAATATTATTCATATCTTTAAAAATTTAATTGAATATTGTTTTTATTTCAAACACATTTTTACTAGATAATATTAAAACATAAATTATAATTAAAAAAAACTCAAAAAATTATGGAAAAAATTGATTAAATTAAAAACAAACATAAAAATGACAAAATTTAAAAAAAAAACCAAAATTGTAAAAAAAAAATTGTCACAATTTAAAATCAATCTTTAAAATTGAAGAAATTTAAAAAAATTGCCAAAATAAGAAAAAAAAACGTCATTTTAAAAAATCTCTAAAATTAAAACAAAATTGTTAAAATTGAAAAAAAAATTGACTCAAATTTTTATAATTTTCTTTAGACTAAATGTAAACACATTGAAATACGAAATCTTAAAATTAAGCAGCTGAACAAGTCTTTGTGTTATAACGATGTTGTTATTTTTGGAAATTTTAGAGGGTTTTTATTTAAAAAATTGATTAAAGAATATTGCTACTGTTGACGAAAAAGTTAAAAATGTGGGGTACACACACAAGAACGCTTGAAAAGCATCTGAAATCGTCCAAAATATACATCAAAATGAATTAGTGATACATAATTTAGTTTAAATAAGACCTGGTCGATATCAGGTATATTTTTAAATTTTCCAATTGTATATTTTTTCTTAATCATTATTTCTTACATAGTACAATATACCCTTCCTTGGAAAATTTACGATATGCTTAAACCCTTCCTTGGAAAATTTACGATTTCGGTAATACAAGACATGCAGTATAGCCCCGATGGGCTCCCTCCGATCTTGAAAAAGTCGAATATATAAAAGAGAAGAAAAAGTAGTGAATAATTTGTTTACCAATCTATATATATAAAATACATCTATCTATATATATAAAATACAATGTTTGTATGTTTGTCCTCTATAGACTCCGATTTTGCCCAACCCAGTTTCATTTGAAAGGTTATAGTCCAAATTAGCTTTTCGGCTATATATATTCAAGTGGGCGTGGCCCTCCCACATAAATTGAATAACATCATATATCTTGACTATTGTGATACCAAGAGTTTTGAAACATTGCAGTATCCCATATGTTACTGATTTGCATACATGGGCACACTGCAGTATATTTTTACTGCATTACGATTGCCAGTAATCAGTAAAATGTTACTGATTACTGAAAGAGACAATGCAGTAACCAGTAACGTTTTACTGATTACTGAAAAAAATTGCAGTACCAGTAATGTTTTACTGATTACTGAAATAAAATTGCAGTACCAGTAATGTTTTACTGATTACTGAAATAAAAATTGCAGTAACCAGTAATTTTTACTGATTACTGAAAAAAAATGCAGTAAAATGTTAACAAAACAAATTTATTAAATTGCATAACAATTTTTGCTAAAAAGTTAAAGCGTAACCATTACTTTTTTGTTAAAAAATCAAAAATCTGACTTTGGGTTTTCAAATTTCAATCATAATTTTCTATTTATAGTCTTTTGGAACCCACTTAAAAATTAACGTTTTCAGTTTTTCAAATATCAAAGAATTGGCCGACATACTATTTTTATTAATACTATATATTATTAGCTTTTCTCAACACAAGCATTTCAAAATTTACATCGCTGAGATTTTGTCTTCAGGAACGATTTACAATTCCAGCGAATGAAAACAATCGTTCTACAGGTGCAGATGAGGGTAATACAGTATTGTATTTGAGAAATTCGCTTTTAATGGCAATGTGATTATTTAGGCACTATTGCACTTGTTCTAGAGCTGTGTGCATCTATAAATGTAAATAATATAAATGAAAAGTGTACTTAAAATTAAGTAAATGTTTACCTGTCGAAAGACCTTTTATGAACATCTTTTAAATCCTGACTTGAAGAATTCATAATTTTGTTGAAATCGGTTGTAGCCAGAAGATTTAAAGTATGGCTCGCACATGGAAAATGTTTTGATAGTCGTGCAGTTATAGAACCAAATTGAGGGCCTGAAACATAGATCGAGTCATCCGAATCGAATTCAAGAGTCAGATTCATCATCACTGTTATGTGCATTAATAGGGCTGGTGTAATAAATTAATATTATGAGGCGGGGATCGCCATGTAATAATTAAATTATAAGGCGGGTTTTTGGTTTTTAGAGCTTCAAATTGAAGTCTGCTTTTATTTAACAATTTACATGTTCTTATATACTATTCTTATAAGTCTAACTTATTGTCTAGTATTGAGTGATTTTATGAATCACTCAATTTATTTTTATTTTATTCATTCTTATATTTTGTTCTCTTTTCGTCAACATACGGTCATCAGATATCTGAGTGTAAAATGTAGTCATAGTGTTACTTGATGCCACATGGTGGTATGTATGTCATTCACTCTACAGTATTTGAGACGGTATGGTTGGGAAATCAATATAAGTGGTTGGTATGCAGTGTACCTTAAGGAGTACACTACACCCTTACCCTTAAGAGAAAAATTATAAAAGTGAATTTTCTAATTTTTCTATATTTTGTTTACTTATGATTAATTTTATAATCTATATTAATGTATTACATATATATATTTGTTTTCAATAGTAGTTTTTTATATAAATTTGTTTTTATTAATGATAAGTTTTTGAGTATTCATTAGTTCTTAATGCTATATAGGGTTTTAATTGATTATTATGTATTTCTTTTTCTTTTCCATTGTAATCTATTATTGTATTTACATCATTATTCCTAATATTTTGTAAGGTCCCTTATATGGACTTTGATTCTTTTTCCTATTTCCTATTTGACTAAAACTAAGTCTCCTATCTTTAAATTTAATTTATTGTTGTATCTATTTTCTAATATTCTTTTTTCTTTAGTTCTAATTGTTAATTCTTTAGCTCTGTCCAAAGAATATTGTAATTTACGTTTTAGCTCTATGGCATAATCATCGTAATTATATATTTTTGTTTCTTTGTGTCATATAATTCAGATGGCAAACATGGCAGTCTTCCATATACAAGTTCAAATGGCGTGTAGCCAGTGTCTATATGGGGTTCCGTGTTGTAGGCAAAAGTAAAATATGGAATCCATTTATTCCCATTCGTAATCAGTTGCTGATGTTAGCAAGAATTCATTTAAGACTCTATGATTTCTTTCTAATGACCCAATTGTCTCATGGTGGTAAGGTGCCGAAAAGGTCTGTTTAATTTCAAGTAGTGAACATATATTACGCAAAAGTTCGTTTGCAAATTCTGTACCGTTGTCTGATTTCAGTACTTTGCATTTACCAAATTTTAGAATTAGGTGTTCAACTATTGTTTTTGCGGTTGTTAGTGCATCTTTTGTCGCCATGGGGTGTGCAATAACGAATTTTGTTAGTTCGCATTGTATGGTCAAAATATATCTGTATTCATTCGAAATTCGAAGAGGTCCTACTGTGTCAATTGATACTATTCAAAACTGTTACTTGGAGTGTTTGTCAATGTAAGTGGTTCCTTAATTGTGTTTAGTTTGCTTGTTCTTGTTGCATTTGTCACAATATTTTACAAATTGCTTTACCATCTTATTCATGTTTTTTCCAGATGTAGCGTTGTTTTAGTTTTATAATTGTCTTTCTTATTCCAAGTGCCCTGCATGCGTGGCATTGTGGAATTCGTCGATTAGTTTGTATTTTAGAATTTCTTCTGTGATTCTTTTGGGCTTATTGTATATTATATTTTTAGTTGAGGATATTTGTTATTTATTTTATCTTTGCATATGCTTCTATCAATTCCTTTTTACTGTAATTTTCAAATATTTTATCTTCACTTGCAAGTGCTAATTCTTTTATATTCTCTTTTATTCATTTTTGATATCAGTTCTTCAGTATCGAATCTAGTTTCGCTGAATTATCACTGTATCTTGCTAGCTTTCTATTATTTATGATTTGGGGTACGTATTTCTTCTTAGTCAAAACTGGTTTTGATGAATTATCATTACGACCTATGTGCACAATATTATTTTCAATAAATATTTCTTTTTCATTTATTTCTCAATTGTATTAAACTGCAGTTTCTTCAATATTTTTATATCATTAACGGATATGCATTCCCATATTTGAAGTTGATCAGGCTTCGGAGAATCACATTTTTCCATGTCGTTCTTTTCTATACGGTCTTTTATTCTTGTTTTCCTCATTTTCTTTATTTTTATTATGTTTTCCTCATTGCGCTTTTTATTGTTCATTTGCCCTTGTTATAACTAATGTTCTTTTTTCTTTATCAACGTTTTCTAACGGTATCATCTGTTTAGTATGTCTGAGTTTATTCAAATTCTGGACAATGCGGTCCGCATTGGTATTTATTTTACCTTTTTTATATATTATTGTAAAATCGTAGTCGCTTAAGATCTAGTCTGATTCTTGTCATTTTGAATGGATGGATTTTGTGTGAGAACAGAGAGATTAATGGTCTGTGGTCTGTTACTACTATGAATTTACGTCCGTACAAGTATGGTCTAAAAAAATTAATACTCCAATGGATTGCCTAAAAGTTCTTTTTCGATTATTGGTTTATTTATGTCATGTTTTTGTAAAGATTTACTTGCGTATGAAATAGGTAAATCTTGGCCTATATCGCCTTGTGATAATACTGCACCTAGCGCGTAGTTTGAAGCGTCAGTTGTTAAAATGAATGGTTTTTTCAAAATCAGGGTATTGTAAAATTGGAGGATTCATTAACTTGTTTTTAGCTCTTTCAAAAGCGTGTTGGCATTGTTCAGTCCATATGAATTTTGTTGATTTCTTTAGTAATGTGTTTAGGGTCTTTGGCTATATCTGCAAAATTGGGGTATAACTTTTCTGTAATAGTTGCAGAATGCAACGAATCGTCTTACCTCGTCAGCGTTAGTTGGTATTGGATAATTCTTTATTATTTCATATTTAGATGGGTCTGTTTTTACACCATCTTTTGTAATTAGGTGTCCTAAGTAAACTACTTCTGGTCTTAGAAAACAACATTTCTTTGGATTAAGTTTAAAATTATATTTTTGTAGTCTGTCTAATACCTTTATTAAATTTTGGTTGTGGTGATTTAAGACTACATCCATAAACAATTATGTCGTCTACATAAAGAAATGCTTCTGATTCTAATCCTGAGAGTGCTATTGTAAGCATTCTTTGAAAGGCTGTTTGAAGAAAATTTTATCCGAAAGGGAGTCTTTTGAATTGGTAATGACCGTGTGAGGTCGAAAAGGCTGTAAGCGGTTCTAGAATTTTTGTTAAGCTCGATTTGATGGAATGAGCTAGTCATGTCAAGTGTAGAAAACCATTTGGCTCTGCCAAGTTGTCTAGGATATCCTCTAATCTAGTTAGGGGGAAATTTGTCATTGACAATTTTATCATTAGTTTTCTAAAGTCTACTACAAGTCTCCATTTCTTTTATCTTCCACATTTTCTTTGGTACTAAAAGGAGTGGAGCATTGTATTGGACTAACGGATGGTCTATTATGTCGTCATCCAGCATATTCTGTATTTGTTCGTTTATTATGTTTGTATGTGAGTGCGGTAGTCTGTAGTTTTTTATATACACTGGTGTATTGTCTAAGGTAGTGATTGGTTGGTCATAAAATTGTTTACTGTTAATTTTCATTTTCAAGGTGAAAAATATTTGATATTTACGAAAAATGTTTATTAATTCCGTTTTGCATAGTCGTCATTATTATTTAATTGTAGATTCATATCAGTATTTGTTCAAAACGTTGGGGGTCTTTGTCTTTATTGTAATCTATATGTCATAGTTTTTTTAGTGAGTCAGTTTGGAGTTGAATGCCTTTAAGTTTTACTTCTTTATTCGTCGTGTTTAAAATTTTATGTTGGTCATAGCCGTTACTAGGTGCTATTGAATTACTTAAAAAATACACCTGGTTTGATTTCATTATTAAAAAATTATGCTATCTTCACTAAGGTTTAGTTTAAACTGCTTGTATTATTCTGTTCTTGGCGGTACTTTATTTGTAATGACGTAAGAGCTTTTGTTTGCAATGGAATAGTTATGGTAGTATTGTTTATGAATAATGATATTGTGAAGTTTCATAGTCTATTTTACAGAGATATTTCTTTAAAAAGTCCCTTCCTATTATTCCGTCTGTTTCTATTGAAAGTTGTCATCTACAAGATGAAATTTGTGTTTGCATGTCTGGTCTGTGAATGAAAGTTCCAGTCCAATTGTCCCTAGTGAGTGTATTTCTTCAGTAGTAATACCTGTTAATTTACATTTGTTCTCTTTATTAATTGGTTCATCTTCAAAATTGTTCGAATGACGACATAGTGATATGTCGGCACCTGTGTCGACAAGAAATGTTAATTGTTCATTTTGTATTTAGCGATTATGAAATTTGTATTATTGTTGCAAACTTTATATACTCTTAATTTTGGCTGTCCGGAATATCCACGTATTCCGAGCCCACTTCGTTTCCCTCATCATTTATGTACGTATGTATCTTCTATTTGTGTTGGTTTGATTTCTTCTATCATAGTTATTGTTATAACGGCTCTTTGCCGATTATTGTTGTAATTGGTGTTTGAAAAATTATTAGGTCTTTTATCGTAATAGACTATTTCTATTTGAACGTTATTGGATCTGTTATTGTTAAAGTTACTATTATTTCTATTTGAAAAACTATTGTATCTGTTATTGTTATGTTGTCTGTAAGGTTGACGTGTTTGAATGTGCATTACTGAATTGTGTTTACCTTATGTTCGTTTTCTATTTCTAGCGCAAGTTCTACTGCGTCTTGTAAAGTCTTAGGACGAGCTGCAAATATGGCTGTTTTTAAATTGTCATTGATACCTCTTGAAAGAATCTAACGCTAGTTTAGCATTAATCTAATAATAACATTTTTCTCTGGTTCTGATGCGTCTGTGTTTAATTCCTCAATTCTAATCTATTTAAATTGTCTATAATGGTAATGATTCTGTCCTATTGCACTTACTGATTGTTTTCCTTGGTATATTTTGTTTAACTTTGACTGTAATTCTGGGATAGTTTTTGTATTCTTGTATCTTTGTTTTAAGAGTGTTTTTAAGGTATTGAAATTGTCTGGTTTTGCGTAACTACCTATCGCTGTCCTTACACCTGAGGTCAATTTGGCGTGGTAGACATCTTGCAAGAAAATTGTTTTTGCTGCGTCAGTTAGAGTCTTTTCGATGAGTTCTGCTGGTATTAGGAAACTTTCTAGTTCTTCGTAATTTCAGCAAAATTGGGAGTGCCTTAGAAGTTAATTCTAAACTAAATGCTGCCATTTGGTGTCTAACCTTTTTATTTGGTATTAAATATTCTTTGATTTTCTATAAATGGTATTAAATTCTGATTGTAATGCTACTATTTCTTTTTCGTCTTTTTCTTGACTTTGTTCTGTCAAAAATGTTTTTCTTATATTGTCTATAGTTTCTAACTTACTTGTAATTTTTTCTGAGTATGTCCTTCCTGGACTTTTCTTAATTTGCTAGTATGTTTTAATTCTGTTAGATGTTCTTCCATTAGAATTTTTTGGTTTGTTCAATATATATGTTTTAAAATTTATATACTAAGTATTAGATCAAAGTAATCAGTTATAAGTATATTATTTTCTAGAAATCATTAAAATATATTTTTATAAAATTGTTTTTATTTTTTTTTTTTTTTAAAAAGATTTTTTTTTTATACATTTTTCTTAACAAAATATACAGAGTATAAATTAAGATTATGAAAATAATATTCATATTTAAAATTTTGGTATTTGATTTCTTAATTTATTTATTAATGTATAAATTAATGTACTTTAAGGGATATATATTGCCTATGTTTTAGCAGATTTATGTTGTATTTAATTATTTATTGTTTTATTTTTTTTTTATTTTTTTAGTTAGGACATGGGCGAATCGCCTCCGTGCCTGCAGTTGCTCATCTAGGAGCGCACTGTTTTTACTATTGAGTTAATTTTTTATTATTTTT
>CM037853.1:136514390-136543268 GCA_021234595.1 Delia radicum
ACATATTATGTTCACCCTAATGGATAAAATTGTCAAAACTAAGAGAACTTTCTCAAGAGGCTAACCAAACAAAATTCAATAAGAGCTAACTTCGCCAAACCCTTTGGGGTTGTGCTTTTACTAATGGTCTGCTCTCATTTTCCGTTTGACCCATTGTGCAAACTTTTTCTTATTGCACTGTGTATAAATAGCAAAACTTTTAAATCTAAGCAAATTCAGCCTCAACACATTATCTAAGTATTTCTTTAATTGAAAAAAAATTTTCAACTTAAAAATGTACCTACTTTAAAAATAAGAAAAAACAAATAACACCAACAATTGTTTTCTGAAAACTTTGCCTTGATAGTGCAAAAGCTGATGATTTAAACTCACTAACTGCTTAACAGCTGCCCTAGCTGTAAATTTAATTTACTTGAAAGTTTTAAAATTTGCAGGTCATTACAAGAGATCTAATAGTTAAAACATGTACTATCTAGTTACGAAGTGTTATTTGTAAAAAAAACAGAAAAAAGAGAAAAATAAAATCATAATACTATAAGCTTTAACTCAATTTTTACCACCGTATGTTTAACGACACCCTTTTCTTTTCAGAGGCAATAACTTTGTCCAAGAAGTAAATACATATCAATCAACGCTGTAAAATTCACCACATGTCTAACAAGGAAACAACACAGTGATTACACGCAGATTTTAATAAACTTGAATATGTTGGTAAGGACCAAAAACAATTTGTTAAAATGTCGGACAGGTTTTGTTGGTTGTATGTATGGTATATAGTGATGACTCATTCATCATTAACATGGGATTTAGTTGATTTCACCGCTGTTTTTTGGTTCAGTGTACAAATGTAGCATTCGAACCATTTAACAAAAAAAAAAAAAAAGTTAAATTGGGAAATTTTTACCCTACTTTTTAGCACATAAACTTGAGATTGCGCACCTAAAAATAATACGTGTCTACAATTGTGTAGTTGTTTTGAAAGATTTTATGAAGAATTTAAAAAACTGTACCCAGCAGAAAAATTGTTTTAATTCATTACCAGAACGTAAATTTAAAGTAATTAAACTTTTGTTTATTAGTTTAAAATATATATTTTACTTTCTCTGTATTAAAACAATATATACTTAAATGGGCAACAAATTATAATCTATAAACTACTATAAATTAAATAATATTAATAAAATCTTCTTCTAAATAGATTAGATTTTCAGTTTTCCAGAAGTGGTCTAACTTCTTCATCTATTCGATTGAAGTTGATTTCCATTTTTGTCGAATACTGGACATATAATGGGTCCGATGTGCACAACAAAAGAGTGATAAGATCTTCATTAGCACCACAGAAAAAAATTTGATTTGCCAACTAAAATTCGGTTACTAAGACTCAAATTCGGGTATTACGAATTTCACTGGGTTGGTAAACTGAACATTGGTTTTCACAATAAGTTCGGTTAATTTTAGTGAGTTTTAGTTGCAACACACCAAAATATTCAGAAATGTAATGTAAATATCGTTGTAAAATACACTTTTCAATTCGTTTGGCACTTTATTTCTCTGTGTGTACAACATCTGGACATTTTTCTTACATTTTGCTAGCAAAAGAATCTGTAATCTTTGTTCCTTTGCTTTTGTGCTCCTTTAGACAGATATTCAATTGGTAGCATATGTACACGCAAAGAAAAAACATGGTTGAGGGAACCATATTCGAAGAGCATCATACATTTTTGGATTTATGATTGCGACAACCATATTACTATGGTTGTGACAACCATACTCTTATCTGCTTCTGTTTCATAATATGATAATTAGTTTACCATATATTTTCCCAAATATATCCATATATTATCATATTATGGTGCTGGAATTTGTATGAATTATCATTATATGAGTCCTACAGTATTCTAACAACATTCTGTTGAAGCGGGAATAAAAAGATATGCGTGTTTTTAATAATATATTATGTAATAATTCACATATTCATAGTGTCAGCTATACTAGCTATACATGTGATTACAGCATAAAGCAAGCATAAAAATATTGGTAAGAATACAATTTCACAATACATTAATAATGATCAAACCATGTTTGTAGCAATCATAACAATTGCATTATACCATAGTATAGTCCTAGTTATCATAGATCATGGACAAGAATTTCGTCATCATTTATTACCATGTTATGATTATTGCAACATGTTATGATTATTTCGAGTATTATTTAAAAGCACGTGCATTTTGTTTAAATTTTGCTTTCACATTTTTTTTCTTTAACAATATTTTTTGCTAATATAAGCAATTAAATAATAAGACACTTTTGTATCACTTTTTTATAATAAACAATAACTTTATTTAACGGGTGCGCGACAATTAAACTTTTGCCTAGACTTCCACGGTAGCCCGGGTTGAGACTGCAAACTTATTCCTTCTTCCACAAAACAGATCACCATTAAAATTAACATCACTAAGTTGTTTGTAAATTTTTAAAGTCTTGTTCTTTAATATTATTTAATTTGTTGGAGCTGACTGTTTCTCACAACTTCTTTTCACAAAATATCAAACAAGAATTAAACTAAAAGAGCGAATACGCTCATAGAAAACCAACTGATCATCTTATAATTGGTGCACCTCTAATATGGCTGCAGTTAGATAGAGGAATATGATAATAATACTACAGTGTGATTGTAGACAACACAATAATATGATAACTAAAAAAAGAGAGAATTTTTTACTAGAACATGATAAAAGCAACCATACTGTTGCTGAAATATGATTGATACAATAATAGTTTAATTGAAACAACCATTTATTGCTGTAGGAAACATAGTTTTGTGGCCGCAATCATATTGCAACCATATTTTTTCTCTGCGTGTAGTGAATTATTTGTTTCCCATAGTACAACATTTTTTGAACTGGGGTTGGCATATAACTCCAAGTGTATTTTTTGATATAAAGAAATGCTGTTTCATTGGCACACTGACCAAATTTGTTTGCATTTAACTTTCTGCTACATGTTACAACTTCTAATATGATTTGGAATTGTCTTATTATTTAATAATGTACTCCTGTCATAGAAGCTGCAGTTCCCGGATCGGAAAAACATCATGCCAAATTCCCAATCATAATCCAATTTAAGGATATGCTCCATAACACGAATGCTGGCATGAGAGGGTACATTCGAAATTCGTATGCATCATTTAACTATCGTCTTATAATGATGGTTGGCTTAATTGACTTTTCCATCGATCATTGTAAAGAACATTTAAAATTAATTTCGATTCATTGACCAACAAGTTGAAGTATTACCGCTGAAGTTCTCTAATTTGATCTTTTATTTTCGAACTTCTTCACTCATGACATCTTTAGTTTAATTTTTGTAAGCAAACTTTTTTGGCCAGCAATACTCCGAGCAAATACGTACCAAAAATTATGAAAAAATATTCATATTTTTTAAGTTTGGGGTCACCCTATTCGGCTCTTAGACCTGGTTCAAGTGGTTGGTATGATCAGAAAACTTCATCTATTCTTGTTAGAGTTTGAATTTTTTATATAATTAATATGCAACTTATTTAATTTAATTACGAAAGGCGTGGTAGAGAAGAATGAGTGTATTTTCTAAAAATCATAACTACATTGCAAATTTTAAATTTTTTCTGAATCAGACTGCGCAGTTTCTGGTATTGAACCTTCGTCAGTGACCCTGTTTTTTGAATTTTTTGAATAATGTAATATTTGTTATGTTTTTATTTGTTCGATTGCGTCTATATGAAATTTTCTGTGCAATCACTTACCGTGGTATTCTTTGTTGATACACATGACACTCCGAAAATCGATCAAAGCTTGTAGCTAATGCAACTAAAAAATAAAAACTGGGGATATATCAACCATTCGTCGCCAAAGGGTTAACTTTAGTTTTTTGTCAACATATCAGATGCTTTTTGCGCAGGTCGCCAAGGGTTAACTAATCCGATTTTCCTTAAATTTTGACCACAAAACAAAACTATTGGACCCAGTGCTACAAAAATCAAAACATTATTTAATGAAAATCAAATAAAATTGTAAAGCATAACGATTCTATGGAAATTGTTAATTTTTCCGAGATATTTGTAGGTTTATTTAAGTAAGCTCAAATAAAAAGTAGTTTTGTCAGTTTTGGTAGCGCAAAAAAATATTAGAATTTTGTAGAATGGAAAAAAAATTAATTTTTAGTAAAAATCAAGTCGGAATGTCTCGAAAACAATTAGTCCGATTTTCTTTTTTTTATATTGAGCTTAAGCGGGCTCCACAGCTTAATCCTACCCGATTTATCTCAAATTCGCACTATCTAACTTTAAGATGTAGCTATAATAATAAATTATTGATAATTATAAAAAATGCCCCTCTAATGTGCACTATATATTAAAATACTTATATGAAGTTCTGCACTACCTACATATGTATAGTTACTCATTACTCATACATGATATGGTTTTTTAAATGCATGTAGAACAGTGATATATAAGAAGACTGAATTTGTTATGAATACTTTAATCCTTTTTTAAGCTTTTAAAATATAACATAAATGTTCTATGTATATGTAACATAAATGTTCTATGTATATAGGGTAGATGGGGGAGCACTCGCCACTTTTTTA
Source organism: Delia radicum (assembly GCA_021234595.1). Classification (NCBI taxonomy): domain Eukaryota; kingdom Metazoa; phylum Arthropoda; class Insecta; order Diptera; family Anthomyiidae; genus Delia; species Delia radicum. The sequence goes on from CM037853.1 coordinate 136,519,017, forward strand.
AAGCGCTGTCGTTACTCGACCAACATATTTTGGGGAAAAAATGTTTTTAATATAAATTGTTACACATCTTAACTCAAATTTGTATGTTTAAAGCATAAATTTTCTTTATTCTTTATATTTAGTTTTTTAAGATTCCAGAATAACTCAAATCCGTTTCGTCAGCTATATATATAAAAGTTGTCAAATATATATATACAACGGTTCTGATGGAAAAATTTTATTTTATATTAAGTAATCATAAAAGTGGATATTAATAGCTGTAATTTCATCAAAAACATTTACAAAATTTTTATTTTCTTCGAATTTGTTTAACGAAAACTGACCCGTGAAACACATACAACCAGGTAATGAATTAATATAACGCACCCGCCTTTTAAAGTGCTACCAATTTTTGCTGACGAAACTACCCCACCTAGTGGTCAGGCATATGTGCCCCATGATCAGCCGCTTAAATAATTTTATATTTTTTTTGAAATAAATTCTAACAAAATCGTATTAATATTATAAATTAATATCAAATGGTATTTTGTTATCGCAAATATACTAACTCTATATTATTTTTTTAACCCAAAACACACAACTACATTTTTATTCTCGACCACGTGTAAAGTGCAAGGAAAATATGGAAAGGAACTTTTTAATAACTCTTTTAAATACAGCGAAAATTGGGTGTGGCATATGTGTCCGAGTGGCGAAACCTCTCAATTCTAGCCTACATATGTTGCTTTCCAAGCCAACTGTCCAGCTAAACAACAAATATAACGATTCAAAGCCAAACTTAATGTTTTCTCCAAAACGAACCCAGTTACGCGGTAAAACATTCTTAATCGATTAAAAAACATGTAAAGTTTTATTTATAAATAAAAATTTACCCTATTTTAAAAAAATCAGAATTATCTTTCAGTAAAATTATATTAACCACGCCTACCTTTCCTACTTTTAGTAAAAACTAAAATTTAGTGCCATATTTTTGTTAGTATCATATACACTAAAGGTTATCTTGCAAATTACAAAAATATGGACAAAATTGAAATATCCTATGAAAAAAAAAAATTTTTGAGTTAATTAGTTTGTTTTCTCTATTTTTAGTAAAAAAATAACTCGTCAAAACAGGCATCACAGCACGCAAGAGAATATTTTTCAAAACATTTTTGCTGCTCTTAAATATACACTCTAATACATTTTTATAGAATTTTACAAAATTTATAGTAGGTAACTCTTTACCTACTATAAATAGGTTAAAGATAGTCTATGTGTGTAAATTCAAAATCTTACGTACATTGTGTATAATTTTTATATACACAATTTATATTGTAATTGTGAGCATAAAGTGCTAGACTTAGGCAATGTAGTTTTTTTAAGTGAAACGATCTTTCTAGTTTGATTGATCTGAACGAACTAAGTCGCTCTTCTAGTTCAATCAATCTTTGACAATTTAGTTCAATAGTTCGTTACACAAAGAAAATAACTGGAAGAATATTATCAAAGTATTTATTTATTTTAAAAAATTGTATTTTATTATTTTTATATATTTTTTTTTTTTTTGTTAATTTTACATACCTGCCCACATTTTTCTTTTTTTATATTTTAATAATAATAATCATTTTTTCCTATTATTGTTCCTTAAAAATAATGTTACAATATAAAAATCCATTACTTTAATTATAAGATTTTTAATCTTGTTGTTTTGGAAATCAATAAACTAAACTAAACTAAAGTGCTTAGTAATTATACAACTACATTATTATCAAGTTAGTTTTACAAATTTCTTTTGTAAAATAAATGAATTTCTTTAGAATTTTTTTAGGCTTGTGTATATTTTACAAAACTTTGCAAATATTTCACTAGAACATTGTAAAACTAACTTGAAACTTATGCAGTTGTATAATTACTAAGCACTTCGATAATACTCCCCCAGTTTTTTTCTGCGTGTGAATCGTTTGTTTGATAATTTGTAAGCGAATTATTCATATAAGGCATCTCTTTTTAATATTAAAAAAAATTTAGCTGTCAACATTGAACAAAAAAAAACAAAATGTAACTCAAAAAAGAATGGAAATAGCAAAAAAGCTAAAGATTGCGAACTAGCTAGGTCATACTCTATATTTCTGTATTATAAAATTGTCCTAACAAATAATCTATAGAGTTTTTGTTTTCAAATTTATTAATTGATAACTTTCAGGAATGTGTTGATAGATCTATTTCGGAAATTTTCTAGGTTCCCATCATTAGAACACGTTTTGAAAGAAGCGACAATCCCATGCAAAACATCAATCATTTATATAAACTAGTTTCTCACTAAATGAGAAGTTAAAAATTATCACTATTGATCAAAAATAAATTGAAAACTTGTTTGTTATGTGCAAGGTCTACCTTTGGTAGATATTTTATTTTTTTTTTTTATAAATTGTTTATTTACATTTCATGTACAATTATAATTCAAAATTAGTTTGGCCTCAGCGCCTTAAAGGCATTAAAGAGGCAAGTTGGCAAATAACGGGTACATCTAAAGCTTAAGTATATTATATTTAAAGGAAAAAAAAAAATTATATTTACATATTTTGAGTATATATATTTACTTTTTTTACAAGAGAAGCACTTCAAGATTTTCAAACACATGTTCTTTAAGTTCGATCTTAAAACTTGAAATTCTGTTCACTGCTTTTAACTGTAAACGCAAGTTATTATATTCGAAACCACCAATGTATTCAATACGCTGTTTTGTTGTTTCCAATCTGCATCTAGGTCAATCTTGGGCACAAAGAGAAATGAGAATGTATTAGTTATTTTACAAAAAAATGAGATTGCATTGGAACTATTGCGCTGAGCAAAATCACTTGGTTGTTTTTTTGTTTTTTTTTTGTTTGTTTAACATTTTGTATTGTTTTAATATTTATGTCCTTACGAGATAAATTTCGCGACATAAACCTACTCCATCCAATGCTGGCAAGCAACTAAACAATTTTTTTGGGTTTTTTCGGTTTCTCTTTTTATTTTTATTTACGTTCAGGTTGTGTGTGTGTGACAAAGGATTAGTCTTCGTTCTTTCAACAAGTGTTTGCGCGTCACTGATCTAGGTAAACGGAGATTTTGCTGATTTCTTGTATTAAATGTAGATTGATTTGCATAAAGTTGATCATATGATATCCAATATTATTTAAAGTTTTAAACATGTACATTTAAAGTTGATAATAATATAATCCTCGAATGGGCATTAAAGGTTTACGAACGTCGCGATAAAGAGATATTGTTGAATAAGTTATGTGTAAATTGTGAATAGTTTTCAAACCTTTATTTTGCATACCTTGCAGCGACTTCAAAGCAGTAGTGGTTTTATATCCGTATATTATCGACATGTAGTTTAGGTGGCTTTGCATCAGAGCCTGATAAATCAAAAGTTTGGTTTTTATGTTCAATTTATTTTTAATTTTCAACAAAATACCAACAGCTTTAGCTATCTTGGTTTTAACTTCCGCAATATGCAAATTCCACAAGAGGTTACTCTGTAAAGTTATTCCCAAATATTTTACATGGTGGCTTTCAAAAATTCTGCTCCCATCTACAAAAATATTGAAATCACTATTTTGAGCATTTGAATATGGTCTGAACCGGATCAATTTTGTTTTGTTTGCATTTAGTACTAATTTATTCAATCTAGCATACTCAAAAATTAAGGCAACATCTCGTTCCATGTATGTTTTCAATGCCAAATCAAATTTGTAGGGATAAAACAGACAAACATCATCTGCAAACATATATAATTTTCCAGTAAGACATAAGTCATTTAAATAAATTGAGAACAGCAATGGCCCCAAGCAGCTACCTTAAGGCACCCCACAATCAACATTTAGCATATTGCTTTTGGCATCATTAATTTGAACAAACTGCGTTCTATTCTTAAAGTAATTTTAGAACATATTTAGTTCTTTTCTCAAAACACCGTAATATGATAAATTCTGTATCATTATTTCATTATCAACCAGATCAAAAGCCTTTGTAAAGTCTAGAAACAGACCTGCCACACCACTTGCACCACTATCCAAACCACTACATATAAAATTTACGACGTTCGCAACTGCCTCATCTTTACCGCAGCCTTTTTTGAATCCAAACTGATGTTCATAAACAAATTTATTATTATCAAAATATGTAAGCAGCCTTTCATGAAGCAACTTTTCAAAAATTTTATCGATGGTAGAAAGCAATACAATCGGTCTAAAATCATTTGCAGCAGAAGCATTTAAAACTTCAGGTATTGGGACAATTTTACTGATTTTCAAACAGTCAGGGTATATTGATTACTATGTGATTGAAAATAGTTTTCAAGATTGGAGCTATAACATTCTTGCAGTTGTATAGTAATTCCGGAGCAATATTATCAAAACAAGTTGATTTCTTAAAACTTAAATTATTAATAATTGTATTTATGTCATCCATTGAAAATCGGTTGCAGTCTCAAATTTTCCGAAGATTGGGATAATGTTCTTAACAAATTACAATTATCTCCTGGAAATACTTCAATTTGCCTCTTTAAATTAATCACAGACTGAACAAAATACAAATACGGGCATACCTTCTGATGTAGTAAGTTTAAAATGTTTTTTTGACGTTCTCCCAAGCACATTATTTATAAAACTCCAACACCTTTTGGATCACCATCATTTTGATAAAATTATCATAATAGTAATAATCTCGTGACGATTTGCAAGCTAATTTTATGACTTTGCCCAATTTCCTTAGCAGATTGTCATACTTATCATTTTTCGATTTTCGCCGTCTGGACAATATTTTCCGTTTAAACTGTATTAAAGCTTGGAGATTTTTATTTATCCATGGCGTTATTTCAAACCTCAACTGACTTTTGTATTTAGAAGTGGTCATCGAATGTTCAATTGCATTATTTATGGAGCATATAAAATGTTCAGTTACTTCAGACACTTTTCCAGCTTCATCAATTTCAAATAAGCCATCTTGCAACAGTCCACAGTGGGATAAATCACAAAATTTGTGGAAATAATTCGGCCATTTGTTACCTTGTGGTCCCATTGCAATGAAATTTGGAACATGCATAAAATACATAAAATGGAGTTTAAGTTTTGATTTTGAACCGGCAAAATGGCTGCCCAAAGTTGGGTACTTTTTTCATAAAAAATTTTGAGTGTTTGCCATTTTTTTGTTTCTCATCCGAAAAAAATAACATATTAGTAATCTTCTTGTAAAGATGAACAAAAACATGCTTACATGTGTGGGTTACCTACAATAGTTTCCGAAATATTCCGATTTGAAAATGTGAAATTCCAAATTTTGTCCGACTCAGGTCCAAAGTTTTTTCGAATATCGGGAGAAAGTTGGGACCAATTTTCGTTTTAAAATAACGGTTATTTAGCCAATGAAATTCTTGATAGAATAAAAAAAATTAGTTCAATATCTTGTTTCAGTCAAAAATAACATTAGTTAAAGTAGAAATTAAAAAAAAAAGTAAATTTTGGCGATATTTTCCCCAAAAAGCACCAAACTTCTTATCGCTCCAGACAAATATTTTTCTTCTGAACATATAAAGTATGTATACTTTTCTGGAAGGTCTTTTTATATAAATGCGAGTTGTGGTAAAAAAAATTTTGATTTGTAAATACTTTTCCCCCCATCTGCTTCCAAAGTTGCCATATTTTTAAGGTAAATATCAAATTTAACTCACAGTTAAAATTTGTGCACGCCTCCAATTGGATAGTGGAAACCGGTTTTAGATACTCCAACAGATACCTAATGTAGTGTGTAAGTCATTTCCAATCCCCGCTTTAAATGACGACTTGGCAGCAAAAAACGAAAAAAATCCCATTTTTGGAAATTTTTTTTTTATTTGTAGGAATTGTGGGATTGTTTTCAGAAATCATAATTTCTGAAATTTGTTTCGATTTGTTGACCTTAAAGTCTAGTTAAATCCAAAAAATCATTGGATTATGTCTATTAATAAATATTTTATTGAATAATGAAAATTTTCATTTAAGCAAAAACTGAAATTTTTTCCTTATATTTGGATTACCCAAGTTTTTGTTTTACCAAGATGGCTAAATTCAACCTTTTTTAAAAAAAATCGGAATCTACAGGTAATTTTCTTTTCAACGATACCAAACACTGGTATGTAATGTTCATAACTTCTAAACAGAAAATCTTCAAATGTTAGCCCTTATTCATATATTTCTTCTAATGTGTCCTCGTATTCACATCTTACATAATTGGGTCAGGTAAAAAGGGGTTTATGATGTTCTTCTTTAATGAAAAAAAAAAGACAAACAAACTAGGTTGTTTCTTTATTTAATACAAAATAATCGGACACATCATTATTTATATCTAACAGATAAAGCAAATCTTTTAATTCTTCATTATTTACAGATGCCAATGTGTTATAAGAAATCCATCGTTTTCTCATTGACAACAGGACGGGATCGGAAGACAGTAATAGGTTATTAAAATATCTTCGTTCTGTGATTGCCTTGAACATTTTCTGGAACTGAACAATTGGGCATGTTTGAAATCTCGATTCCTTGCTTCCTGAGCTTCTTCTGTTAGTTCACCTAGAGGAAGAATGTTTGATTCAATGATGATTTTTCCATGGCACAATACCTTATGAACTGTTGGTGTCATTTCTTTTCATGGATATAATGATAATAGAAGTTTTGTTATTTCGTCGGTATATACTCCAAATTTTGAGGAATTTAGTTTATGTTTACTATTAATTGCCATTAACATGATGTGGATCTTTCGAAGCAACTCCTTGTCAATTCCTGTTATTATTGAAGTAATTTCAAAATCTATAAAAAACCTTCTTGCTGTATTGCCATCGTTTGTACTTCCGCAACTAGCAAGTGGTTTATCTATGTTTAGCAATATGCCAAAATCGACTTTTTGCGAAAAGAACTTTTTATTGTTGAAAATGGTTATTTAGGGTATCAGAAGCAAACTTTTGTTCCGCGACTTTTTTATAATTCCGTTATTTACAAAATTACCGTTATTTTTAGGTTCTTGAAGAAAATCAAAATTTTGACCGTTAAATTTCCAGAATTCGACCAAATGTTGTTTGGCAACTTTGTACAAAATCATATGGCGAGTACTTTTGCAGAACATATGAACTCAAAATATTTGCAAATACAGGGTGTTTTGATGCATTTTTTAAAATAAATTAATTTTACGCCATCTCCCGGCAATAATTTGTACTAACCAAATTCAACAATTAGAAAGGTAATTGAATACCTTTCCAACAAAAAAAAAAACTTGAAAATCGGATGAAAAATAACCGAATGAGAAAGAAAAGATCTATAAGATAATGAGATAGTACCAAATTTATATTAAAATATGTATGTAAATTTTATTAAATTGATGATTAAAGTTTACATTTTTAGTTTTGCGAAAAAATTTTTTTTTTATCTTTATTATTTATACTTTTAAAAACATCAAGTTATTTTATTATTTAAATTTTTAGAGATCATTAGAAATGAATTCAATTGTTGGGTTTTTCTGTAATTTACAAGGACAGTCCACAAAGTGAACCTACTCGGTTTCTTTGTAAATTTGACTTATTGTTAGTTAAAATTTTTTAAAATTTTATTTCTTTATATAAGATCAAGTCTGGTTTATTACGAAAAAATAAGAGGTGCTTTAATAAAATCTGTCAAAAATTTTAAAAGTAACATGGATGTAAACAACCACTTTTGAACATGGTCAAATTTACAAATTAGGTAAGTTCACTTTGCGGACTTTGCTGGTAAATTACATGAAAACCCAATGATATAATTCAATTCTTATGGCGGCATCGCATTCAGGAGGTCATAATACATAAGGATTGGTGGGTCTGGTTTCTGGGTCAGAACCTTTTTATATTTTTGTGAGGCTGTGTAATTCATAAGCACGCAAAGGTGACGGCTAAAATATCTACTGCCGCTTTATCGCAATAGTAACTGAAATATAAGTATATTTACTTATCACATGGAAAGGAATTTTGTTTCCCAAAGTGAAAACAGTGTCTATGTTCTTAATAACTAATGTATAACTAATTTCAGTAGCATAAATTTACGTTTTTTTAAAAATTCACCCTGTTTTTTAATCGAAAATAGGCTGTACTGTTTGTAATACGGCACAAATTCGGCTGAATATTATGCCTTGCGAGACAACATAGTTGTTGATGACTGAAATATCTAAAATTCTGCCGTGGTGCTTGAAGATAACATTCCTAATTCAAAAGTTTTAAGTGAATGAAGGTCAAAAAAACCAAATTTTTTTCATTGTTTTCGCCTTTTTTTTAACATTTTCCTAATTTTCTTGTAAACGAAAAATGCGATCGCCAAGCACCACGGCAGAATTTTAGATTTTAATGTCATTAACAACTGTGTTGCATGGCAAGCCATAATATTCAGCCCAATTTGTGCCGCGCTAAATGTTAGAAGTAGTATTTTCTTACTTCCAAGTTTTGTTGTTGCCACTTTGTTTTTTTTCAGTGTATTATTCCAACAAAAACCAAAAATGGAAGATTACTACCCAAACTAACTATTTAACATATAAAAACATTGATTTTGTAGCTATTAACATAAATAATGTGTTAAATTCATAAAAAGTCAAAAAATCCAAGTTTTAAGGGCCACCCTAAATATCCGTTTTAGGACAAGTGAGGGGCATTCTAATAAGCAAGTAGGGTACCTGACTCTACCTCCGAAACATATAAAATCATTCGGGATTAATAGCTTGAAAATGAAAAAGTTGTTTTTTTTGGCATATTGCTATCTATGTTTAAGCCTGTCTGCCTTTTAAAGTCTTCTTGTATCCTCCTTTTTTCATCTGCCCTCATTTTTGACATTTCTTCGTTGTTTCTTACTGATTTGGTAAGATACTATCCTTCTTATCCTTTATTGCGTTATATGAGGGCAGAATTTTGTGTCCTTTATCAATCAAAGCCTTTCTCAAAATAAGATATTTATTTTTGCTTAGCCCTAATTCCAACATAAGAGCAATGGCTTCTTCTTCTGTAAAATCCGTATCCGATGAAGGGGTGGGGATGCTTTTAACAATCCTTTTAAGCCGTTTTGGTGATGCAGTTGGAAGACATCTGCGATTTGCAACGCCTCTTTAGGGCGATTTTCTTTTTTTAACATTTCCTTAAACGTGTCAGAAACTTCTGTATTTGAATGCGTAGAAAGAGTAATCGATGTTCTTTTTTTTAAGATTTTGCACACAAATCATTATAAGGCTTACAGGGTGCACCAACAGCAGAAAAATTTATCTCCAGGCTATCATTCATCCACTTATAATATTTTGTTTTAAATTTCAGAATAGAGCTGGAATTTATGAAATAATTTAATAAAATTGTCAATTTTAGATATTTCTGAAGTGTCCAATTTAGTGTGATGTGAAGATTCAATTGATGCAACTACAACGTTAACCTTTTCAAATCTCTGTAGTTTTGAGTTGTCCCACAAAGTTAAGCACAATGCTTCATGACTTACTGTTATTGCCATGATTGACGAGTTTTTTATCAACTTAAAACTAAACCTATTCATATTTATATACAAATATTAGGTACAAATATTAGCTATCATAACCCAGGTAACTGGGTCTTCAAATACTAAGGCCATAAAATATAAAAAGAGAGGGTATATTTAAAATAGCAATCATAAAACACGTATCTTTGGGTGGGCCCACGAAACCTTTAATATCATTAATGAAGAACATCATAATACCCTTTTTACCTGACCCAATTATGTAAGATGTGAATACGAGGACACATTAGAAGAAATATATGAATAAGGGCTAACATTTGAAGATTTTCTGTTTAGAAGTTATGAACATAACATACCAGTGTTTGGTATCGTTGAAAATAAAATTACCTGTAGATTGCGATTTTTTTAAAAGGTTGCATTTAGCCATCTTGGTAAAACAAAAACTTGGGTAATCCAAATATAAGGAAAAAATTTCAGTTTTTGCTTAAATGAAAATTTTCACTATTCAATAAAATATTTATTAATAGACATAATCCAATGATTTTTTGGATTTAACTAGACTTTAAGGTCAACAAATCGAAACAAATTTCAGAAATTATGATTTTCTGAAAACAATCCCACAATTCTTACAAATAAAAAAAAAATTTCCAAAAATGGGATTTTTTTCGTTTTTTGCTGCCATGTCGTCATTTAAAGCGGGGATTGGAAATGACTTACACACTACATTAGGTATCTGTTGTAGTATCTAAAACCGGTTTCCACTACCCAATTGGAGGCGTGCACAAATTTTAACTGTGAGTTAAAGTTGATATTTACCTCAAAAATATGGCAACTTTGGAAGCGGATGGGGGGAAAAGTATTTACAAATCAAAATTTCTTTTACCACAACTCGCATTTATATAAAAAGACCTTCCAGAAAAGTATACATACTTTATATGTTCAGAAGAAAAATATTTGTCTGCAGCGATAAGAAGTTTGGTGCTTTTTGGGGAAAATATCGCCAAAATTTACTTTTTTTTTTAATTTCTACTTTAAACTAATGTAATTTTTGACTAAAACAAGATATTGAACTAATTTTTTTTTTATTCCATCAAGAATTTTATTGGCTAAATAACCGTTATTTTAAAACGAAAATTGGTCCCAACTTTCTCCCGATATTCGAAAAACTTTGGACCTGAGTCGGACAAAATTTGGAATTTCACATTTTCAAATCGGAATATTTCGGAAACTATTGTAGGTAACCCACACATGTAAGCATGTTTTTTGTTCATCTTTACAAGAAGATTACTAATATGTTATTTTTGTTAACATCGGATGAGAAACAAAAAAATGGCAAACACTCAAAATTTTTTATGAAAAAAGTACCCAACTTTGGGCAGCCATTTTGCCGCCCCCAAAGGGTCTGGAAGGTTCAAAATCAAAACTTAAACTCCATTTTATGTCTTTTATGCATGTTCCAAATTTCATTGCAATGGGACCACAAGGTTACAAATGGCCGAATTATTTCCACAAATTTTGTGCAGTCTAGAAACTATACCATAGTCACACCGCGATTTATTAAATTCAGTGCATCTATTCGTAACAAAATTACTTTTTAATTTGCAACATATCATATTATGATCTGTCAGCGAACACTAAACAGAATCAACAAAAATATTCTCAAAATTATTGCTAAACACCTGATCAATACACGTTTTGGTACTCGGCCTTGTAATCATGGTATGACAATTATGACAATCATAATTAAAGAACAAGTTGGACAAATCGACAAATTGAGAATTTTGCAGTGCATCAATATTTGTATATCCAACCACAATTATTGGAGTTTGCGTAAAAGAGTCCATAACACTTTAAATAACGATAAACAGATAATAACTTTAAAGGTTTTCATTAAACGAAAAACTGTCTATTGAAATAGAAATAATATTAAAAAATTTCGGCTTATGCAATTTTCAACAGTAAAATGTAATTTGTCTCTCACATATAAAGACGTAGCACCATACCCATCACTTCTACAACAATGAACGCTTGAAATTCGGGAATAGAATAAAGCTGAGTTAATTTTTCGTTAAACCGTGTCTCTTGAACTGCAATTAGTTCGAAAGACTTGCTATTACAGATTTAAATTTATTAAATTTAGTTAAAGATGAAATGCTTCTTATGTTGACACATATAATATTAAAAAAGGAACAATCTAAATTGCAACTATATTTATTAAAATTTGGAATATTAGAAAAGCTTTGTTGATATTTGATCTACGAGTCTTTGGTTTATTAGTTGTAGCATTCAACAAAATTTGATCAACATCGTCTGCAGATCTGATTATTTGTGGTCTCGAAATATCACTCCTCTTATAAAAAATCGACCACTTCTTGCATAAACATGGTTAAAACCAACATTTCTTAACGTCCTTGCATAATTTAGTAGATTTAGCGTTTCTTTGCTGAGAAAATCGTTGACAAAAACACCACTAGTATTCTCATTTTGATTTAACTTAGGCTTTGCTGTCATTAATTTATCTTTAGTTGCTTTTAAGGAAAACTTTACAACAACTGTTTTCTTTTTGTTATTATTAATTTTGTTGCGAATAAAATAAGCATCTTCAATTATTTGGGGCACCATTTACACACCAACGCCTTTTGATAATTCAGCAATTGATTCGGCTGCCGTAGTACCCTTATCTACATCAAATCCACTGACAATGCATTAATTTTTCACCCTCATATCATTAAGTAATTTCACAGACGATTTCAAAGTATTTATTTCCTGTTTTAATGAACGATTTTCTTTTTCTACTTCACATAATCTTTTTTATTTTCAGCTACACCTTTCAGTATATCGTCATACTGCTTTGCCATAAATTGTGTTGATTCCTGAATTTGAGTCAGCTGATCAAACTTATCTAGTTTTGATTTTATAGCATGAAGTTCTTTTTTTTATTTCTCCATCTCCATCTTCTCCTTCTTTGCAAAAATGACAAGCAAATATTTCTCTTTCATTATTTAGAAAGAATTCAAACTCACGTTTATCTAACTTAGTGCATTGTGAATGGTATTTTTAGCGCATTTATGACATTCTATAAATTCATCCGTCTCTTCTTTAATACGCATTTTGCATTGATCACATTTAATTAATTTAGTTTTATTAACACTTCTTCGTTGTTTTCCAGGCATAGTATTTATTATTAAAATCTCGACAATTTGTTTTATATAATTTAAACGATTATGAATTAAAAAAGTTGATAAAACCACAATAATTATTGTTTTTATTAATTATGCTTTAATACGGCTAAAAAAAGTGTTTCTTCACAAGGGTTGCCAACTCACGCTTTTGGTTTTTTCTACTTTTGATTTTCAAATTTGTAAATGTAAAGGGGAGTAAACAAGTTTGATATAATTTTTATTAAAAATAAAAATTATGTTTTTTCAACCTTTAATTGTGCAATGAAAATAAAAATTATTCAAGTTCGAGGCCATACTCTATATTTCTTTATTAGGATATTGTCCTAACAAATAATCTATAGAGTTTTTGATTTCAAATTTATTAATTGACCACTTTCAGTAATGCGTTATTAGATCTATTTTGGGAGTTATCCGGGTTCCCATCTCCATAAAAATGATATCAAACTTGTAGAAAAATGTACTTTAAAACAACTAAACATATAGTTAAATCAAATGTATTTTTATTTTTTTATCTATTAAAAAATTAACTCAAAATCCGTAAAAATAAAAGAGTTACTTTTATTTTTACTATCAAAGCTAAAAAAAATTTAAAAAACTCCCAACTCCGTAAAAATAAAAGACTTTATTTTATTTTATGTATACAAAATTAACTCCCAAGTTATTAAAAACAACAAATTTTTGGTTTAAATAAATAACTTTCTTGTAAAAAGAATATTGTAAATGTAAATAATAACTGGTACAGAAAAACAGTATTTATGTGTATATTGTTTTTTTTTATAAATGGTAATGAGTTAAGTTAAAACAAATATTTCTTTGTAGTTTAAATGTATATTCTTTAAAAAATAAAGTTCACTGATTACTTTTTAAATAAACTACAATCAGTCACTGTTAAAATTGTATATCAAATAAATACTCTTAATATTAGAAACGCGTTTTTACAAATAACGCTTTATTTAACATAGAGAAAACAATTGTTGGTATATTATTGCTTTTATCACATTACATTTATTAAAATATGACAATCCTATCCAAGTTAGGAGCAGCAAGTAATACATAGCTTTCAATAATGCGCACTGACGATATTAAACGGGGAAAAATAAATAAATTCAAAGCGCACTTTTTTAAGCTACCTAATCTTATTTTAAATGTTTTAAAAAATTGAGTTTAATTCAACGCTACTTCTGTGGTTTTTAATTATATTTTAAGCAACGAGTATGTATGCTCAAGTGTCCCAAATTTTTTCTCAAGAGAATTTTAAGCTAATGACGGGGAAAATAACAAAATTTATGTATTTACGAGTCTACTAATTCAAAAAATTTGCCAAGCTGGCTAATAAAATGTTTGCTGAATTTTTGAATGAAATTTTAAAATCTTGAGCAATATATTTTTTACTGTGATATTTTTTACAAATGCAATAAAATACGTCTACATATTGTTTTGTCATTTTCCCCAATCAACTCGTTAATAGGCGCCGTTTGACTGTTCTTCAAATTTTCGCTAGTTGAAAGAGTTCGGAACACCGTTATGTGCAATAGAGATATAATTTTCTTGTTGCGAAAAAAATTACAGAGCCCCGCCTAGTGGACAATATTGTACTGATAATAATTATCGTTTATAGTCGATTTGGAGTAAAAACCTTCCGCACCGAAGCCAATTTCGAAAACCTTTTTTATTTAAAAATGATTTTTTTTTATTATTACACTTAGAATAATCCCCCTGCAAATGTAGTTAATAACAAATAAAATTTCACTTAAAGAAATCACAACTTACAGTTCAGTAAATTCAACCAACATTGCCATTTGTTTTTTTAATTTTCAACAAATGAACTACAACAGTGTAGTAAATATGAACCACATATCCAGTAAAAATAAACAAACTCCTATTTGTTTTATTCTTTTAAATAAAAAAAAACTGTATAAAATGAATGTAAAATCATAATACATTAATTTGATGTGGTTTGTTTTTTTAAATGAACTACATATGTAGACAAAAATTAAATTTCTTTTACAAATTGCTGTTCTTTCACTTAAAAAAAGCTTATTGGTTTACAACTCAAAAAACTACAAATTTTTCCAGCAGAAGTTCCCTGAGAACAGAATACAACTTGTATGTGTGTTGGAATTTCGGAAAAATATTTTAATATTTGCAAGTGGTGTAATTTTAAGTAAAATGTTGTATTTAAAAATAAAATTAAAAAAATGTTCACCAAAATTCCATTGCGTTTGGTGCAGGATTTTTTTTTTCATAGACCCTAATGTACACATAAACAAATTGGGAATAGATATGATATTGATGATATTGATTGGATATTTTTATGAATCAATTATAATATTAAAAATTAATTTAACACCTAACAGTACTTCAATAATATAAATTTTCCGATTTAGGAAATTTTGGCTACCTTGCAAAAAGCATTAGACTGGTAAGGGCAAATTTTGTGAATTTAAAATTTACACTAATTCCAACTTAGAAATGTAGGTGAAAAACTCGCAAAATAAAAATATTAATACTATAATCTTTTTTATGTAGCAGGACAGTTGGCTTGGCATGTCTCACATTTATTTGCATATTTTTGTACGTAAATATATGAACAAAATATTTACATTGTTTGTAAAACAAATAAAATGTATGTATATGTTAGTAGCAGTGTAGATGTTACACTAACAGTATTATTCGTTAGTTAGTCTGTTTGCACCATATATGTATATACATATATGGTATGTATGAGCACAAACCACAAGGTTCCAAAAGAATATTGGTCTTCTCTTTACCAATTGGTATTCTCTTTACCATACCATTAGATATTCTGGTAATACTGCAATAGTGAAGTGTAGAATTTTTAAAGAGTACCCAGAGCTACAAAATATACACCTAAAATCGAAAACAAGAGTACCGACCATTGATCGTAAATATTTCGGCCACGCTGATTTCAATGGGGTATCTAGTTCTTTTTAACTTATGGGCCAGATTATGTATGTTTTAACACAGGTGTTTATACATTTTTTTTTTATTTATTAATACTATCATCATAACAATTAAAAAATACTTATATTTAATATCTACAGTATTTGAGATTTTACTAAAAAGTATTGCAACAAGTACATGACATATATTTATTTGTAAATGAAAAACTAATTTGAAATATAAACCATATTAAGGAAAAAAGATAGGGAAAAACCTTTTGAAATATCTAAGAAATTTTGTCATTGGCTCTTTCATACATCTTCTCTACAGAAGTTGTAGAAAGCAGCCAATTAATTTTGCAAATTTCTTATTAAATCAAAATTTGAACATATCTTGTTTGAAATTTCTATGCAGAAGTGCAGTAGAGTATAGTCTAGGGAGGTTAAAAATAATCTTTAAATTTTTATTTTGAATGACTTGTAATTTTTTTAAATAAGTTTTAGCACATCTCGTTGACCATACTTGGCAGCCATATGTCATTATTGGTCTTATTCACATTTTATATAGTAAAAGTTATTTTTACGATTTAGCTTAGATTTTCGATTAAGTAGAGGGTAAATGGCTCTTCCACATTTAAGTGCTTTATCACACGCTTGAAATACATGTTGTTTAAACGTCAATTTTTTATCAAAAATTATTCCTAAGTATTTAATGGAATTAAGTAAAGGGATTTCAGTCCCTTGAATGTGTAGCTTTATTCGCGGAATTCTTTTTGGTGATTTGTTGAAAGAAAAGATGGCTGCCTGAGTTTTTCCTTGGTTTATCTTAATTTTCCATTTGTTAAAATATTTTTCAGCATGTGTTAGGGCTTTTTTCATATATTTAACAATTGCGTTTGATACTTTGCCACTCGTTATTATCGCTGTATCATCAGCATAAAGTGCTGCTGAGTGATTTCTTTGTGCTTTAAAATCAGAAGTATATATAGAATAAAGTAAGGGAGACAAAATGGACCCCTGTGGTACACCTGCTGGAATGCATCTCTGAGTCGAATTTTCGTTATTTATGTTGACTATAAAGTTTCTATCTGACAGAAAACTTTTTATTATTTTTTGTAGATATATTGGATAACCAAATTTTTTAAGTTTAATAATAACCCCATTGTGCCAAATATAATCAAAAGCTTTCTCTATATCAAGAAAAACTATACCTGTGCTTTTTGCGATTATTTTTGTTGGTACTTATCATATTTACAATTCTTTTAACCTGGTGTACAGTAGAATAATCTTTTCTGAAACCGAACTGATCTTTACTTAGAATCCCATTTTGTTCCGTGAACTCATTAAGGCGGCACAGAATTACTTTTTCGAAAATTTTGTCTAAGCAGTTCAACGTACTAATAGGACGGTAACTTTTGGGTGATTTTTCATCCTTTCCCGGTTTTAGTATGGGAATTACCTTGGCACGGGTGTTTATACATAAGATTTTATAAATCAAATATTTTATCTTAGTTTTTTTTATGAAAAATACAAAAATGACCTTCATTAACATTCGGGCATCAAATGTGGTTAATAAATGTGCAATTCCAATTTCCAATTTTTCAACTTTAATGAATACCTGTTGCAACATTTCTTTTCGAACATACTTTTTAAATGTATCTTATTTAAAGTTAAATGATATATTGTTTTTTAATTAGATTACGAATTGCCAAAGTTACGGACCATGATGTAAATAATAAATGCTGTTAAAAGTCTTTGAGTGACTTAACGCACTTGACAGTAATATATTAATCGATCAGAACGGGTTTGAAAAGATAATTGACTGAACTTTTTAAGTTTCATCGGAAACTAAAATATTTAGATTAAAAAAAAAAAACAAAATTTAATTTATTAAATTTGTCTGCGTTTGATTAGAATATTTTTTTTTAAATCTTGTTTTTATTTATTCCGTAAGTTTGTTTTTTTTTTCTTGTTTAATTTTTAATTTTTGTTTAAATATATTGAATTTTGAAAAAGTTATGGTACTTTTTTCTAAATAAGAAATATTAGCTGTATATAATAACGGATTGTTGTGTTTGCTCACACAAAAGTGTTAAATAAAAATTAGCACATAAATGGAAAAGCTTCATGTTTACAAAAATAGTTTTTACATTGTCAATTTTTAAGCAATTTTTTTTAAGATTGAGCTATTTAACTTTGAATTACTTTCAGAATAAATAAATTAAAAAATATATTTATGAAAGAAATGTTGCAATACAAGGTCGTTATATATTTAAAAAGTTAGATGAAAAACCTAAAAATGCTTATATGATTGAAATTTTTTCAACACAGGCTTGGAAAAAACCTGAAAATATGTGTATATTTAAGAGCCAATCCTAAACTATAAAATCATCAAATAAATTGCTGTCTTGAAATTATTTCAGGTCTCAAAGCCTATAAAAACATTAACTCCGGTTTTTATTGAGAATTAGGAATTTTAATGTTGTTTTGTGCTTTACTCACAATATGTAAAATTTACACTATGTCAATATAAAAGGATACAATCACTGTAGCCCAGTGTTTTTTTTTTTTAATTTTTCCACATAAAATATTTTGGTTGTACTCGTCGAAATTACTTCTGAAACTCCCCCTCGAAAATAAATATTAACAAGAATTCGTTTCTAGTAGAAAACGTAACTTTTTCTTCTTTCTCTCAATTTTGTAATGAACATGTAGGGGAATACTCGCTAATGTCGCCCCACATCTTGTTGTTTTTAATTTTTGTAATTAAAATTATTTCACTTATTGTTTAATGCTGTTTTAAGGGTTACCCTTTGAAATAACAACAGAATGCTCCGTAGAGTGTCCACAAATCGCATCTGAATCCCAAAGTAATAAATCGTACAAGCTAATATACCTAAAATTATGAAAGAGTGTGTCGATCATAATATATTGGAAATATTTTAACTTCCTACAACTACTGGAAGACATCATACAATTACTGGAAGACATCATACAATCAGGAAACTTGATCATATGTGGATGTTAAGCTTTCTCCACACCACCGTTAAATATAATTATAAATTGGGGATACAAAATTTTAAGATTTTGGTTGCAATATCAAACACTAATGATCGCGGTGAGCCGCCTTCAAGTAGTCGAAGGATGTTGAAATTTTGGCAATATATTAATATACCCAGTAAAAACGCTGCTTACATGCAAGCAGGTTTGTAAGGAAGTAAGCCGAAAAGAATCCGTTACAAACCTGCTTATATATGCTATGATTTTATATGACGAAATCCCACTTGGAAGCATTACTTTTGGGCAAAATAAGCGCGGATTTCAGCGCTTATAAAAACCAGTGATTTCATGGTTTTTAGTAAAATCATAGTTCATGTCTACATTATTACGATTGAAAGTAATTATACAGATATGAATTTTTTGTTGTTAAAATTTTTCACATATAATATTATTATTTTATTTTTTTTACCGCTCCACGTGCTAGCTCTTCAGAAACATTTAAATGACTAATTATTTTGTTGCCTACTGTATTTTGCCTAATTGTATATTAATCTTTTATATTAGTCAAACTTTTTATATGCTACATTTGTGATTAAAGTTATATGTACAGTGCTAGAAAAGACTCGTTCTTGTTGCACTGTGTACCAAATAAATAAATAAATACAAATACAAATTATATTTATATTCGATTTCTGAATATTATGGGTCTATCAACTAAAATTCAGTTTAATTAACTGAACTTTGTTGTGAAAACTAATGTTCAGTTTTACCGACCGACTGATATTCGTAATAACCGAATTTGAGTCGTAGTAACCGGATTTCCGTTGGCAAATAGCAAAATATTACTCTATGTGTTCTATTAAAACAAAAATTATAATTAAATAAAACTCCAAAAATTATGGAAAAAATTGATTCAATTAAAAACAAACACCAAAATTACATAATTTTAAAGAAATTACTAAAATTGTAAAAAAAATTGTCAAAATTTAAAAAAAAACAATCCTTAAAATTGCAGAAATTTAAAAAAAAATTGCCAAAATAAAAAAAAAAAAAAAAAAAAAAAAAAAACGCCAACATTTTAAAAAATCTCTAAAGTTGTTAAAATTAAAAAAATAGTCAAAATTAAAAAAAAAAACGAATTTTTTACTTTAATAAATTTTTTTAATTTTGGCGATTTTTTAAAATTTTGCATTTTATTCTAAGTTGTATTATAAGTTATAAATACTGGATGCGTTTGCTACGCACGCATCTGGTAACATAGTTTTCAATATTTTTTTACGATATATATTACGATATCTCAAAATCCATTAAAGGGACTTGTGTTCAGTCAGCACACAGATACAATTTTTTTTAGTTTTTCGAAATAAATTTAAGCTTCAAACTTTGATCGATATGCATTATATGTTAAAGTGCGCCAATTTGACTCAAATTTTTATAATTTTCTTTTAGACTAAAGTAAACACATTGAAATGCGAAATATTAAAAGTAAGCAGCTAAACAAGTCTTTATGTTATAACGATGTTGTTATTTTTAGAAATTTTAAAGGGTTTTTATTTAAAAAATTGATTAAAGAATATTGCTATTATTGACGAAAAAGTTAAAAATGAGGGGTACACACACAAGAACGCTTGAAAAGCATCTGAAATCGTCCAAAATATAAATCCAAGTGAATTTGATATACATACATAATTTAGTTTAAATAAGACCTGGTCGATGTCAGGTATATTTTTAAAATTTTCAATTGTATATTTTTTTCTTAATCATTATTTCTTTCACACTACAATAACACTAGTGAGCTTAAACGCTTTCTTGGAAAATTTACGATTTCGTTAATACAAGACATGGAGTATATCCCCGATGGGATCCCTCCGATCTTGAAAAAAGTAGTGAATAATTGTTCACCAATAAGTAAAATAGTTCAATTAAGTGGCAGCGTGGGTCCACCACGTAGTGTAAAAATGGCTTTCAAAATGTGTGTTTTCTCGAGTATTTTAACCCAGTTTTTAAAGTCTAAATTTCCTAAACTTGTAACGTCTAAATTTCCTAAACTTATCACTTATCCGAACTTTAATAAGTTTAAAGGGAACGAATCGGAAATGTCAGGCAATTTATATACGATATTTGCCTGTTAATTTGTCTGCAAAATCGGAAACTTCTGAGTTCACGATAAAAAATATGTAGTTTTTTGGAAAGTTATAAATCTTTAATCTTTATTTTATATATACTTATAAGTTTTTGTCTGCCAGTGTATTTAACCGGACACAATTATATAAATTTATATCTAAAATTAATTTTGTATTTGATGGCATATATATTTGTGTCTTATCGCATCCCGCTCTATATATAAATGTTTATTGCATTTAGAATACGCTAAAATTAAAACAATACAACTTTATATACCTAGACATTGCAAAATACAAAATAATAGATATTAAGAAATTATATCATATTTAGAAAAACAAAACTATATTTTGGATAAAATTGTATATTACCCC
Source organism: Delia radicum (assembly GCA_021234595.1). Classification (NCBI taxonomy): domain Eukaryota; kingdom Metazoa; phylum Arthropoda; class Insecta; order Diptera; family Anthomyiidae; genus Delia; species Delia radicum. The sequence continues at coordinate 136,540,082 of CM037853.1, forward strand.
ATGCAGAGTCACACTAGAAAATTTGTCAATCATATCTTGGATATAAATATGTATTATCAATACAATATGTATCAATACAATATCACAATAAATTGCCTATATCATTTTGTGTATAATTTTATACACAAAATTTAACCTAATTTTTGATTTTAAATTGATTTATTTCTCGTTCTACACCTTATACACAAAAATGTAGGAACCCTTAAAAAATTAACTTGGTTCATTTGTAACATTTCGAGTTTTTAATTTGGTTTTAGATTTTTTTAATGTAAAAAGCTAAATTTAAGTTTTTCCGTGTTTCTAATTCACGTGTAAGTTACTAAATTCCATAAAATATTCATTTCATTATATCTTCATTTTCAAAGATATTTTTCTCAAACAACTTATTTTTTAGGTAATTTCAAGAGCATTTTTTGAATAAAATATAATGTCCAAATGGAAAGGAATTTGCTAAAAATCATAAAGTTGTAAACTTTTTTGCAAGTGGCTTAAGTCTAAAAGGATTAATAACGTTGAAGCAAAACATGTACTTGACGCTAATTATTCTGCAAATATTTTCGATTTTAATGAAGTTTTAAAATCAAAAACTGGATACAACTACAGCTTATTTTGTATACATTAGTATCAGTTCAGATATAAATTTATACTGCTGCATAAAATCAGATTATAAAATCGCGCCATTATTCGGATGTAATATAATCCGATATTATCAAATCAAAACTTAAATAATGCAAACATATATAATTATGTGGGGCCATTTCTCCGATAAAACTTTATTAAGACTCATATTAAATTTCGTATAATTATATAAAGCATCATATTAATTTTTTTGAATCGTATTATTAGAAGTCGAAAGTTTCTGTGTGCACTAGGGTTATAACTTTTGACTTTTTTTTGCAATTATCAAATTTTAGCAACCCTTACGCAATTTTATTTTTGTACGGTTTTCAAAAAAGTTACCGCATAATCCTCTTTTTGTTTAATCAAACTAAAAATTAATATTTAGCAAAAATTTTAACATAATTAGACAATAATGATGCATATCCAACTTAAAGGACACAAACGTTTTCAAATTTAACGTGTTTTGCAGATTTTCACAAGACATATTAAAGCGTTATTTCGCGATATAGACATCAAAATTCGGAAATTAAAAAACGCAATAAGCGAATGGTTTTTTTTAAATATGTTGTGCAGTACTATTGGTCAACTGGTACAACTTTAATGTTAAAACCTTGAAACAATGTATTTTAATTAAATGCACTCTATGCGGGAGATTTTTGCTTCATAATGACCTGTTGATAGGTAAAAATTTAGCAAAAAAAAAATCTGTAATCCTAGTGCGCACATATTTTTATAAGTTTCCCCGGGTTACAAAAAAGTGCATAATCAAAATAAAAGCCGAAAAAATTATGTTAAATGATGTTTTTTATTAAATGATATTTTTTAAAAAGAAAATTATATTTTTTAATTTCAAGTGGAAATTTTTAACTTGAATTGATGTTGTTAATTTTAGTTGATGTATAAAAAAGCATCATCATGGTTTATAATTCATAATATTTATTAAGTACTCCATAAAAAGTTTTGAAACTTCATTGTCATATTTATGAAACATTTCATAAGATATAAAAAAGTCTGTCATCAATTTAATCTTTTATGACACGATTTCATCATATTTATGAAGTGTTATATTAGATGAAAATCAATGCTTTTCTTAATATTTATGTAATTTTTCATAAATATGATGAAGCTTTTCCATAAGTGTGTACAACAACTTTTAAAATGTATCTTAAATTTATGTACAAGAGCGGATTTAAGTTTATTAAAATCAAGTAGTTTAAGTGTACAAAGCGTCATTGATGTGCCAACAAAAAATTAAATTTTTTTTACCTCAAAAATAAAAAAATATTAAAAAATTTCCATATATTTTCACTGAATTCTCTCCACCAGATTTAATTTGGGAGTTACTTAATGGGTTATAAAAGTTTACAAAAAAAAAAAAAATTGTTTATATTTTTTTTTTTTTAATTGTGAATAAAATTCTTACCTTGAAAAAATCCGTCTTTCATTAGAAATTCTTTAAGACTTGTTGGTATTAACTTTTTATATTAACGAAAAATTACACTTTATCCTGCGTTTTTTTTTTTTGCAACTACACAATAAATCATGGAAAAAAGTGTGCATTCATGTCGAAACTAAATTTGATGGCAGTTGACAGTTTTGACATATTCATGTAACAACATGAAAAAAAAAAATATATAAGGTAACTTTCGCATTAGCGAACATTCCCCTAGAATTAAACATTATTTTTCACTATAACTACAGTCTCAGGTTAAATCAAAATAAAATGATACAGTGTCGTTTAAATGTAGATTTATTTTACTGATTGTACACAAATATTTCCATGGGTAACACTTTAACTATTGTGTATCTTTTCTATTTAAATTCCAAATACTCAATCTAAAGCCTAAACCCCAAAACAAATACACTAACAACACAAACGATTTAATTTAAATGCGTACATAAATGAAGAATACAACAAAAAATAGAGCAAAAAAAAAAAATATTGTAGAAATTTTAAACGATTAAATGTAGGTATTACAAGATAATGTTAAGCCTGGAAATTGTTCAAGGATTTTCTAGGACAAGTGATGGAATTTCATTATTGCGGTGTTGTGGTTTTTATGCTTGAATCATTTTGAATTATTTTTACCTAAGATAAACTTTAAATTAAAATCCACAGATTCTGGTTGCTGTATAGTTTTTATTACACTTACAGTTCAGCAACAACAACCAAACACTTTTGCAATTAACTTAGGGTTGATAAGTATAAAAAAATAGAATTGCTATGAGTTATAAAACGTTGGTAAACAGCAAAACAAGGAGAACTAACCCGTTTGATTCCACTAGATTTCTATGAATTATGGAGATGTTTTCAAATTTCAAGTTAATAATAAACAGGGAAAAAAGTGTTTCAAAATTTGTTCGAAAAATTGCATTATTTGATAACGTCTTAGCATAGCTACATTTTAGAAATGGGCGAGCACAAAAAGAGGACATTTTCAACTTTACCTCATCTGATTTTAGTACAACATGGTATAAACATTATCCTGGTAAATATACTCATTATTACATATTTTTCTTTATATAAAATTCATTATACTTCGAGTTTAATCGCTGCTCAAAGTTA
>CM037853.1:136543368-136579282 GCA_021234595.1 Delia radicum
GCATTTTTATTCAGTAATCAGTAAAACGTTAACTGGTTACTGTAATTTTCTTCAGTAATCAGTAACAGTTTACTGGTAATGAAAATTTCGTTTGCAATAACCAGTAATTGTTTTTTTTAACTGAAATTTTACTGGTACTGCAGATATGCCCATCTATGCTGATTTGAATAATAGGATGGGCTCCCATACAAAGTAAATATTTAATATCATATATCTACAGTACTATAATAGCCATAGTCTTATAAATTTGTGCACGTTGATTATTTGTAATGGTGAATAGTCATGGGAAAAATGGGCGTGATTGGACCAGCGGGCGTGTCAGCTCCATTAAAAAGTAAATATTTAATATCATATATCTACAGTTCTATAATAGCCAGAGTCTTAGAATTAGTGCACGTTTGATTATATTATTAATAGTCATGGAAAAATTGGGCGGGATCATACCAGTGGGCGTGGCAAACTCCCATACAAAGTTATTATTTAACTCATATACAAAATTAATATTAATATTAAATATCTAGGGTTCTATATTAGCTATATAGCCTTCAAATTTTTTACGAGTCCATCAATTACAAATATTAGTAGTCGAACTGAAAATGAGATATCAAACTCTTAAATCGGTTATGTAGTTCCGAAGATATTTACAAAAAACCTATGTTAATATTTACAAAAAACCTATGTTAATCTTCAAGCTATGTTACACGAACACAACAGCCTCATCCGTCTATTCGAAACAGCCCTAGACCAGATGCCAACAGATGAATTTACGGTTGTGATAAGAGCTGACCAGACAGCGGCTGGTGAGCATGAGCGGCGCTTTAATGCACCGGTAATAGGTGACGTCGCAGTTGTTATGGCAGTTGTTCTCAGCTATTCATTTTATATACTTCAGCAAATAAAGGCGATAGAAGGACAAAGAGGCGTTGGGCTTCCTATGAAATTACAAATTTTAAAATGATTTACTAATGTGAATTTATTTTTTTAATTATTTATTTGCGTAAAAGAAATTTCTTGATTCAAAGAATTAATTACAATTAAAATTTAAAGGCAAAACAACGTTTGCCTGGTCACCTATACGTAATATAATTCAAATTAGTGACAGCCTGGGTCCACCACGTAGCGTCAAAATGGCTTTCAAAATGTGTGTTTTCTCGAGTATTTTAACCCAGTCTAAATTTCCTAAACTTTAAACTTATTTTCATACAAAGATGTGTTAAATTTCACCGACACTTTTAAACCCCAACAAATGGGCTTGGGCAGCTCAAAAATACGTTTAACACATTTTGTTTTGCTTCTTTATCACTTATCCGAACTTTACTAAGTTTAAAGGGAACGCATCGGAAAAGCTTCTATGTAATTGTCAGGCAATTTATATACGATATTTGCCTGTTAATTTGTCTGCAAAATCGGAAACTTTTGAGTTCACGAATAAAAAATATGTAGTTTTTTTGGAAAGTTATAAATCTTTAATCTTTATTTTATATATACTTATAAGTTTTTGTCTGCCAGTGTATTTAACCGGACACAATTATATAAATTCATATCTAAAATTAATTTTGTGTAAAAATTTTAATATGATGGCATATATAGTTGTGTCTTATCGCCTCTCGCTCAATATATATAAATGTGTATTGCATTTAGAATACGCTAAAACTAATCCTATTAATAATGACGTGCAATTTTTAAAAAACATAATTTAATTTTGGATAAAATTGTATATTACCCATGCAGGGTCACAGTAGAAAATTTGTCAATCATATCTTGGAAATAAATATGTATTATCAATACAATATGTATCAACACAATAGCACAATTAATTGCCTATATCCTTTTGTGTATAATTTTATACACAAAATTTAACCTAATTTTTGCTTTTAAATTGATTTATTTCTCGTTATACACCTTATACACAAAAGATGTAGGAACCCTAAAAAAATTAACTTGGTTCATTTGGAACATTTCGTGTTTTAATTTGGTTTTAGATTTTCTTTAATGTAAAAAGCTAAATTTAAGTTTTTCCGTGTTTGTTATTCACGTGTAAGTTACTAAATTCCATAAAATATTCATTTTCAATTATATCTTATTTTCAAAGACTTATTTTTTAGGTAATTTCAAGAGCATTTTTTGAATAAATATAATGTCCAAATTGAAAGGATTTTGCTACAAATTATAAAGTTGTAAACTTTTTGCAAGTGGCTTAAGTCTAAGAGGATAATAACGTTGAAGGCAAAACCCGTACTTGACGGTAATTATTTCTGCAAATATTTTCGATTTTAATGAAGTTTTAAAATCAAAAACCGGTTACAACTACAGCTTATTTTGTATACATTAGTATCAGTTCAGATATAAATTTATACTGCTGCATAAAATCAGATTATAAAATCGCGCCATTATTCGGATGTAATTTAATTCGATTTTATCAAATCAAAACTTAATAATGCAAACTTGAATAAATTATGTGGGGCCATTTCTCCGATAAAAACTTTATTAAGACTCATATTAAATTTCGTATAATTATGTAAAGCATCATATTAATTTTTTTCAGTCGTGTTATTAGAAGTCGAAAGTTTCTGTGTGCACTAGGGTTATAACTTTTAGGTTTTTTTTATTAAATTTTAGCAACCATTTCGCAATTTTATTTTTGTGCGGGTTTCAAAAAAGTTACCGCATAATCCTCTTTTTGTTTAATCAAACTTAAAGGTAATATTTAGCAAAATTTTAACGCAATTAGACAATAATGATGCATATCCACAACTTAAAGGACAGAAACGTTTTCAAATTAAACGCGTTTCGCGGATTTTCATAAAACATATTAAAACGTTATTTCGCGATATAGACATCGAAATTCGCAAATTAACAAACACAATAAGTGAAAGGTTATTTAAAATATGTTGTGCAGTATTATAATACTGTATCAGTTGACCAATACTTATTGGTCAACTGATATTACTTTTAATGTTAAAAACTTGAATGTATTTTAATGAAATGCACTTTATCCCAGGGTTACAAAAAGTGCATAATCAAAATAAAAAGTCGTATAATTAAAAAGAAAGTTATACTTTTTAATTTCAAATTGAAAGTTTTAACTTGAATTGATGTTTTTAATTTTAATTGATGTATTGTAGTATTATCAAAGTAAAAATAAAACGATATGCTTTTGTTTAGCTCTGATGAGCAACTAATCTTTATTTATTTTAAAGTCTCTTATTCTACCTTATTAGTAACCATGTGAAAATGCAACGTTGCAATTCCCACGGTGAATATAGTCAAGGTAGGTCGCGTAACTGAATTAAAATAATTAGGCTTTTAGCCAATCATAAATAAGGTGTCAAGTTGTCATATTTTAAGGTATGACAACGTTGACTTGTCAATTACGCTACACCTCCCTTTTCCGATAAAAGAATGATCAAGGGTGTATTATTAATATTCATTGATCATTCTTTTGTATAATATAAATTGATAAAGTAAATCTAATTTATAATATAAATTAATAAGTTAAATTTATATATTTTTTTTTTATATTAATTTTTTTTTTATTAATTTATTATAAAAATTTATTTATAATTTCATATTTTTCATATTTTTCAAATTTATTTAATTACTTATTATATTTTTTTTTTTTCGTAATATTATATTAATATTTCTTAATTTATATGTTTTCTTACTCTATCTAAATGTACTGTCCGAGTCTCGTCAATTCCTTTTCTTATAATACAATTATTTCTATCATTTAATCCTATAACTTCATAAGGACCACTAAATAAACTATCTAATTTATGACCAACTTGGTCTATATAAACTAATCTCCTATTTCTATCCCTAAACTATTCTTATTTCTATCATATAACATTTTACGTTTATATTTGCCACTTTCTATCAACTGGGCTGCCCTTTTATGTGCTACCTGTAATCTGTATTTAATTTCCTTTTCATAGGCATCCACATTGTAAAATGGTGTTATTTCGCCATCGGAAAGAAATTCAAATATGTTAGGGCGCTTTGGCAAAAACCAATTCGAAAGGACAATAATTGTGGACCAGTGATGGTGTCGTATTGTAGCAAAAAGTAAAATATTTAATCCATTCGTCCCAATCAGTTTTATCTACTGAAATGTATGAACGAACGTACTCATAAAATGTTCTGTGGACTCTTTCCACAGTTCCAAGCGTTGATGATGATACGCTGTGGAAGTTACATTTTCTATCTTTAATAAGTTACAAATTTCATTAAATAATTGATTTTTATATTCGGTACCCATGTCAGTTATAATCTTATTCATAGGTCCGTAATCAATATGCAATTATTAACAATTGCTTTAGCGATCGTTTTCGCACTTTTGTCTACAATTGGTACAGAGATAAGATATTTAGTAAGGTCACATATAATAGTGACTGCATAAACTTTTTCATTCTCTGTCTTAGGTAATGGTCCAATAGCATCATCATGATTATGAAATGTTTCATAATATTTATTAAGTACTCCATAAAAGTTTTGAAACTTCATTGTCATATTTATGAAACATTTCATAATAAAAAAAGGCTGTCATCAATTTATTCTTTTATGACACAATTTCATCATATTTATGAAGTGTTATATTGGATGAAAATCAATGCTTTTCTTTATATTTATGTACTTTTTCATAAATATGATGAAGCTTTTTCCATAAGGTTAGTCTACAACAACTTTTAAAATGTGTCTTAAATTGATGTACAAGAGCGGATTTAAGTTTTTTAAATCAAGTAGTTCAATTGTACAAAGCGTCATTGATGTGCCAACAAAAAACTTTAATTTTTTTACCCCAAAAATAAAAAAATATTAAAAAATTTACATATATTTTCACTGAATTCTCTCGACCAGATTTAATTTGGGAGTTACTTAATGGGTTATTAAAGTTTAAAAACAAAAAATTGTTTATAATTTTTTTTTAATTGTGAATAAAATTCTCACCATTTAAAAATCCGTTTTTCATTAGAAAATTCTTTAAGTCTTGTTTGGTATTCACTTTTGTATTAACGAAAAATTACACTTTATCCTGCGTTTTTTTTTTGCAACTACACAATAAATCATAGAAAAAAAGTGTGCTTTCATGTCGAAACTAAATTTGATGGCAGTTGACAGTTTTGACATATTCATGCAACAACATGAAAAAAAAAATATAAGGTAACTTTAGCGAACAGTTCGCATTAGCGAACATTCCCCTAGAATTTAACATTATTTTTCACTATAACTACTGTCTCAGGTTAAATCAAAATAAAATGATACAGTGTCGTTTAAATGTAGATTTATTTTACTGATTTGTACACAAATATTTCCATGGGTAACACTTTAACTATTGTGTATCTTTTCTATTTAAATTAAAAATACTCAATCTAAAGCCTAAACCCCAAACAAATACACTAACAACACAAACGATTTAATTTAAATGCGTACATAAATGAAGAATACAACAAAAAATAGAGCAAAAAAAAAATATTGTAGAAATTTTAAACGATTAAATGAAGGTATTACAAGATAATGTTAAGCCTGGAAATTGTTCAAGGATTTTCTAGGACAAGTGATGGAATTTCATTATTGCGGTGTTGTGGTTTTTATGCTTGAATCATTTTGAATTATTTTTACCTAAGATAAACTTTAAATTAAAATCCACAGATTCTGGTTGCTGTATAGTTTTTATTACACTTACAGTTTAGCAACAACAACCAAACACTTTTGCAATTAAACTTAGGGTTTATAAATATAAAAAAATAGAATTACTATATTAATGCAATACCTTTGGTATGAGTTATAAAAACGTTGTTAAACAGCATACAAGGAAACTAACCCGTTTGATTCCACTAGATTTCTATGAATTATAGAGATGTTTTGAAATTTCAAGTTAATAATAAACAGGGAAAAAAGTGTTTCAAAATTTGTTCGAAAAATTGCATTATTGGATAAAGTTTTAGCATAGCTACATTTAGAAATGGCGAGCACAAAAAAGGACATTTGCAACTTTACCTCATCTGATTTTAGTACAACATGGTATAAACATTATCCTGGTAAATATACTCATTATTTACATATGGTAACACTTAGCTCATGTCCGATTTGACAGATAATTAGTTTTATCCTTCCGCTGAACGAATATGGTTGTGTATACGCTTGAACAACGCTGGGAAATATTGCGACATTACTTTAAAAATCATGGTAATGTTGCAGAATGTGTACCGATACACCCAAAACGAGTCACTGTTTGGTGCGGATTTTGGTCGAGAGGCATAATTGGGCCATTTTTCTTCGAAAATTAGCAAGGAGTGGCCGTTACAGTCAATGGCAATCGTTATCGGGCAATGTTGAACGAATTTTTACTTAAAAATTGGACCGATCGTGTAGGCTACTGCATGGCCAGCCGAGGCAGCCATTTGAATGAAATTATTTTCCATTATTAACCGGAAGTATTGTACTTTCAAATAAAAAAAGAAATTTGAGAACATATTCAGTATTTTTTTTTTATAGCATTTTCAAAAAAAAAAGAAGTTATTTGGCGCAAGATCGTACGATTTAACGCCGCTGAACTATTTTCTGAGGGACATGTAAAGTTGCTAGTCTACGCCGATAAGCCTGAAACGATTGACCACTTGGAAGACAACATTCGCCGCTTTATTGCCAATATACGGTCACAAATGTTGGAAAAAGTCAACGGAAATTGCACCTACAGATTAGATTACGTCCGAGCCAGCCGTGGCTGTCATATACCAAAACTCATATTTAAATTATAATGCCAGAAGATTATCTTTCGAACAAAGTAAATTTCATGACAATTTAAAAAATGCATCTTTGTTCTATTCCATTTCAAATATTTTATACCTCTATAAAAAACACTTTCTAGTTACATAGCACATCATTCTTAGTTGATCCGACAAATGTCATACATAACGTTATCTCATTTGATCCAGAAAAGGCAAATTATATTGGGTTCTTTTATATGATTTTTTCGCTTTTTTATAATTGCTTTTTTACGGTTTTCTGATTTAAAATGATTTTTTTTTGCTCATAAATATTATTTAATGTAATAACTTTTAACTTTGTTTTAAGTGAAGCTTTTCTAAGCTTTTAGATTAAAAAATGTATGTGATGCAACAAAGAAATTAATCAAATTTAATATAGCCTTATATCTAATTGAAATAAAATTTGATCCGAAATAAAGGGTGTCCCAAGAAGAACGCAATTTTTAAATCTGGCAGCATTCGAAGTGTCATTGTTTGACATTTGAGCAATTGTTATTGTTTGCTAGTAGAAGGTACGAGGTTAGTAAAAATGGAGCGCTACACGAATGAACAACGCATTCTCATTGTGAAAATGGTGAAAGTTTTGCGGCTACAGTTCGCAAATTTCGATCAATTTGGGGTCACAATAATGCTCCAAAAGAGTCAACAGTAAAGAGATTAATGGATAAATTTGCCGAAACTGTGTCTGTTAGTGATGTAAAGACAACAACGCGCCATCGACCAGGTCGATCGACCGAAAATGTCGCAGCTGTACGTGATGATGTCGCTCAAAATCCATCCACCTCAATTCGACACCGAGCTCAGCAAATTGGTGTCTCCAAATCCACTTTGCAGCGAATTTTGACGAAAGATTTGCATCTTCATGCATACAAAGTTCAATTGACTCAGGAACTGAAGCCAGCTGACCATGGACAGCGAAGGGAGTTCGTTAATTGGGTATTGGAGAGACAACATGAAAATGCTGATTTTGCCGATAAAATCATCTTAAGTGACGAGGCCCATTTTCATCTTGATGGCTTCGTCAATAGGCAGAATTGTCGCATTTGGGGTGAGGAAAATCCTCGAGTGATTCACGAGAAGCAAATGCATCCTCAACGTGTCACTGTGTGGTGTGGTTTTTGGGCTGGAGGAATCATTGGACCTTTTTTTATGAAAATGAGGCAGGTCAAGCGCAAACAGTCAATGGTGTTCGGTATCGTGAAATGATAACCAGTTTTTTATTGCCTAGAATTGAAGAAATGAATGTGGAGGGCATGTGGTTCCAACAAGACGGCGCCACATGTCATACAGCCAGAGAAACAATTCAATTGCTGCATCAGTCATTTCCCGGTCGTGTTATTTCGCGTTTTGGAGATCAGAATTAGCCGCCTAGATCGTGCGATTTAACACCATCAGATTTTTTTCTTTGGGGTTTTTTGAAGTCGATGGTTGACGCGAATAAGCCGACGACGACTCAAGCCTTAAAAGAGGAAATTGGACGCTGCATTAGCGAAATACCGCAGCATTCATGCAAAACGGTCATTGAAAATTTCATTAAAAGATCGCGTGCATGCCAGCAAAGCCGCGGCGGCCATCTGCACGATATATTGTTCCATACATAACCTCATTCTGTCTACTTTACGATATAATAAAGTTTCACGATTTTTTTTAAATATCTGTGTTTTATTTAAAATTTAAAAATTGCGCTCTTCTTGGGACACCCTTTATTGTGGATGGAATGGATTATATTACATTGAATTTGATACAAATTTGATTCGATTCAATCCAGTGAAAATAAATTTGTTAAATTGAATAAAGTGGACTAGATATAATGTTCCGATTTATAAAACATTTGTATGACAAACTGAAATGTTTGGAGTTTGATATTTCCAAATGTGATGTTCATTTAAGATAATGTTAATAGATATTTTTAATGAAAATATTCGAGCTGGTATGAAAATTTTCAGTAGGATATTAGAGATTTCAAAACTAAAACGTTACTTTATCACAACTTAAATTTTTTTGCAAGTGACAGTACATTGTTTTGTCTAGACCCATATATTAATTTAATTCTACCAATCCAATTATATATTTCCCGTCTAATAAAGTATGGGATAACATATTGTAAGCTACAATTAAATAGGCCGTTTAGCGAAAAATTACAATGGCAAGTAAAATTGTGTCTTACTGTACTTGATACACATTACAAACTATTATATTCATAATTATTATTTTTACTCGGGATGTTTGTATCATATATACCTATTTATAATTATACATTAATGTATATACGGCACATATTTATCAAGTATATATAAAGATATAAAAATATAATGTATATACGGCACATATTTATCAAGTATATATAAAGATATAAAAATATCAACTTCTATGTAACATAAAGTATAATGATATATGAGGATATATAAATCTTCGTAAAAATAAGTCTGATATGATATATGGCCACATATATAATTATATATAAATATATCAAGCTATACATGACTATATATACACTTTTTTCTCATGCTTGTTATAACGCGGCAATAGAAAATTATGAAATTGGTGTAATTCTCTTTTTTAAACAGTGTTTTCGAAACAGAAGTATCAATGAAATTTAATATCAAATTTTGTGTATTCAAATAGTACCCTACGACAAATTTTTATATTTATTTTTTCCCTCGCATGTTAAATTCGATATACATGTTAGACATTACACTATATGTAGTTAAACTGTGTACTCAGATTTTTGTAATCACATACTATGTGCCTTTCAATAGAACATTTAAAGTAACTTAATTTTTAAAAACGTATACTCATTAAATGATACCAATACGGAAATCGGAGGAAAAATAATAATATCTGCAAGTCCACAAACAATTTAAAAAATTTCCTTTTAAAAACTTGATCATTCATAATACTTGGCTGTTTTAAATAAGTTCATCAGAAGTAAAAGTTAAAGCTTGACTTCACTGTAATACATGCTCAAATTTCAGCCTTCTAGCTTTATTAGTTTAGCAATAGCAAACATTTGAAAAACAAAAATCAAATGTAAAAAATAACAAAACACTAAAATTTTGTTTTTATATGCATTCCAAAAAAATAGTTTTGATTTTAATCGATTTTGGAATGTATATATTTCGATTTCATTGAAAGTGAACAAATTGGTATTTAACGTTCGTTCCCATAGCACTTAACCAAACCGAAGTAAAATAATGAATCAGTGCTATGAAACAAAAAGCTTCAATAAATTCGTCAACTCTACATCAGGTGGCGACCAACAACTGTTCTAAGACTTATCATCTTGCGCAATTACAGGGTTGCCATGTTTGAAGCCCTTCATCTTTCACCATCTTTCATCTCTCCACTATCCCCTTTCCAAAGAAAGCAACACATTAATTAATAGGAAGAATTTCCTGAGTGTTGCTTCTCTTAAAAAAAAAAATATATGCAAACAAAATCATTTCAAATTATTTCTCAAATATATAATTATATATTTCCTTATATTACACATCATATACAATAATACAATACATAAAAATATATGATTATATAATTTATATTATTACATATTCCACATGTATTTCCATATATTTGTATAGAATCGTATCTATTGTATCACATTTTATATAATATGATACGTTTGGATGAGGAAAAATTCGGATACAATTATATCAAACTATGTCGAATTTCTTCAAATTAGATCTTATTGTATAAAATAATGTCTAATTTTTATCATTTTTGGGATATAATTGTATATAATACAAAGATTCACAAATTTTTTTTTACATGCAGTATTAATATTTTCGAATTTCGGTGTTGTTCGCGTTCTATCGCATCTCAAAGGTCGGCATTTTAAGCAAAACTAAAAAAAATACCTAAATTTATAAACTACTTCAACTTTTTAAGCTTTTATCCGATTTTTAAAAATTGTACCTCATACGAAAGACTGGATCTTCTGGTTTTAGATATTTGTTAGAGAATTATACAGTCTCTTTCCAGAAAGTTTGCAAAAATTGAAAAAAGTTGTTTTCCGCTAATATTTAAAAAACTAATTCTTTGATTAAACAAAGTTGAACAATTAGCCTAATAGGTCATAGTTTCTTGTATAACATATCAAAAATTTAAAGTGGGTTCTTCATGATGTCAAAAGATATTTACATTTGAGTAAAAAAAACTTTTTAACAATATTTATTTTTAAAATGCAGTTTTTGTAAAAATACCGAAATCGCTATTTAACGCGAACTGCATCGAATTTTTAAAAACGACGATATCCGTAGTAACATATTCGAAGACTGTATCGAAAATTTCTTTATTGACTCTATGGATATTTAAATTCTTTAACATTTTTAAACCAATAAACCTAGAAGGCGGAAATTTTCGTATGTATTACCGAACAGAAATCCTTTAATATAGATTTTTTTCTTTTGTCGAACTTATTTAAAACAATCAAGGATATTAAAAGATCACATTTTAAAAGGACATTTTTAAAAATTTTCGTCCTGAAATATTACGACTGATATCAGACTTAGGCGATTTCAATTACATTTCAATTACATGTAATTAGTAATTGCATGTAATTAGTATTTACTTGTAATTGTAATTGAAATAAAGGACTAAAAAAAAATACAATTATATGTAATTGTCATATAAAAAAATCAATTACACCATTTTTCAAATATTGTTCTCAAAACTCAATTAAATTAAACTACGCAAAAACCCTATAGAAAAACTACGAAAATTTAAAAATCGGAAAATTTCGGTTTCATTTGTAAACCACCATACAACTTTCAGTGAATGTATTTGCCAAGTCTTGTTATTCCATTTTAAATTGGTTTGGATCTGAAAGTTAAATGAATAAAAAGACTCTTGTAAAGCCCAAAATAATCTAGAGGATTCGAAATGTTACTCGTTTATAAAACTTTATATGAGTTAAAAGAAAATAAAGATAATCTTGTTGTTTTGTCTCTATCTTATACAATAAACGGAAACCGGAAGAAAAAATCTATTTGCAACAGAATTTACTTTTCGCAAAAGCCGTCAAAATTTGATAAGTATGGAATAAAGAATAATCAAAGTAATTTATAAAACCTTGAGAAATAAGAGATATCTAAAGTCAGTTTCAAAAGTTGTCAAACATTTTTCTAAGTAGGTTAAATATTAAAATATTTAAAATGGAATATGGAATGGCATTTTCTCCGAAACTAATCCGAGTTACACGGTGAAACTTTCCTGATCGATAGGAAAGCATCTAGCCTTTTGAATAAATATAAAAGAAAAATAAATTCCGATTTTAAGATAAATCAGGATTCTATTCCAAAAATTTTAGCTTTTTTGTAATTCTCTTCTCTATAAAAAATATATTGCTACTGAAAAATTTGTACCATTTGTCTAATTGAGTTGTAAAATAATAAATTTATTTTTAACCATGTCTACTTCGCCCACTTTTTGAAAAAAAAAAGTTTTACCATATTTTTTATCATCATTGTAAGTAAGTAAATTTGACATTGTTTCGTTATACTTTTTCTTGTAGCGGCGCAGTTGCCTTGGAATTCCTCATATATCTTTTCTCATGTTACTTGATTTTGATTCTGTTAGCTTTCAGCATATTTTATTTGTTAGTAAACATTTCTCTACTTAATGTTCTTTTTAATTTATATTTTTCCACATTCATTTTGAAAGCTTATTATGTTTACCCATGAAAGGCACAGATACATAGACACACACACTCTTCAACTCAAAGCTTCCAAATTTGTTCATTGTAAATATTTGTGAGTTAAAGTCTGGCGAGGATTCTAGGGGATGGTGTGAATGGTGTGGGAAGGAGGTAATTTTTCCCCCAGAACCCACACAAAAAGAGAAAAGGATAAAGAAAAAAAAAGAAAGAAAAGCACAAAAGAAGATGAAAAAGCAAAAGTTAAAAGTTTTTGCTACTTCAATAAGCTAATTATCCAAAAAATGTTTTGTGAAAAAGTTCCTATATTGTCATATATGGCCACATATACGAGTTCATATATGAATCCATATATGATTTCATATATGAATCCATATATGATTTCATATATGAATCCATATAAGTTCGGATCGGAATTTTGAGGGTATATGGACATATGTGATCATATATGGGCATATATGAATGTTCATATATATATGGTCATATATTCTTATATTCCTTGTATAAAAAATGCAATTTTTTTATTTTTTATAAAAAATATTGTCTTTTTATTAAGATAAAATGTTGATATATTTTAAATTGAAAATGCATTAATAAATATACATAAATAGTTAAAAAGTTTTTTTTTTATGAAAATGCAACTTCGGAAATAATTTAATGAAAATTAATAACAGTTGTCCAAAAAAATATAGAATTCGATGATTTGAAAAATTATGATTTCGCCGATAAAAATAGTAATCAAGCCAACCGACAAAAGAAGTCCATTTTTAAGAATACTTATGAATTTTATAAAAAAAAATTTACCTAAAATGTTTGTGCTTGATAGTCACAAAGTTTCCAATAAAAACATTGGTAAGGAGGGAACTACACAATAGCCCAAAAGAAAAGCTTTTTTGATTCCGACGATGACAATTCGTGGTCGATTGTGATGAAGAGATTGCTTTTCAATTTTAAAAACATTTAGGGGATTATCCAAATATTCATTTATTGTACTCATATTAATTCATGCTTAAAAATACAAAACTATTTTTCGTATTTAGTTGTTCGTACAATGTAAAAATTCTGGCGTAAAAACAGTTGTATACACGCACAAAAAAAAAAACTGGGGGAATATTTCCGAAGTGCTTAGTAATTATTCAACTACATAAGTTCCATGATAGTTCTACAAAGTTTTAGTAAGAGAATACAAATAACAACACAAACTAACCTTTAACTTTAATTAGTTAATTAGAAGTACAACTGTTGACACCTTTTTTTCGAAACTCTCTTAAAACCAGTTCAGTTGTTTTTATGAGATCGTTGGAAACGGCTTGTTTAAACAAATGAAACACCCAATCCTTATAACATGCGTCTGAGTTCCACTATAGGCAATATACTTTCTATCACTGATCCGGTTTTGTTGTTTTGAACAATCTGCAATTGCTGAAGTTATAGGGAGATCTATCTTTCCCAAACAAATATGGAAATTTATCTTTCACAAACAAACTATGGTATTGATTCACAAAACCGTCGGTATAGTTATTATTTTTAATTACTTTGTAAAACAAGGACGTGTAAAAAAATCTGTAAGTTTTCCACTTGGAAATTTGCGAACACAAAATTCCATTTTATTCGCGGTAAATGTTGTTATTGTTTTACATAGCGTTTTAAATTTTTTATAGGTTCCAACTTCATGTTCATAAAAGGCATACATTTTTAGATTTACAATTATTTTTTAAAATTAATATTAATGTTTTAAAAATTAATTACTTAATAGTACTTAATTGGATTAAAATAAAAACTACTGATCTCTAAAATATTTTAAATTTTTTTCTTAATTTTTTAATTTAAGAACTTATTATATAAAATTGTATCAAATTATATATAATTTGACCATATTTGAAAGAGCCATTTTTCGGATCAAAATATATGAGATTGTGATGTTTAGTTGTATATGATGCTATATATAATCATATAACTTTTTTCGTCGGGTATATAAATCTTCGTATATATTTTTTTAATCATATTCCTTTTTTCGTCGGGTATATAAATCTTCGTATACATTTTTTTCATCGGGATTCTAAATGCAATATTCAAGTCTATATTGATCGAGATGCGATAAGAAGCAACTATATATTAAAAATTTTCGAAAACTAATTTTATAATTTTCGAAAACTATTTTAATTATGAATTTATATAATGATGTCTGGTTAAATACACTGGCACACAAAAAACATCTAAGTGAATGCCCGATTAAAAAAACTGATATGGAGCTTTACAATATTTTATATAATCTAATATGACCCCATAATTAACTATAAAAAATTTCCCAATTAAATGGTACAAATCATTTTAATTGTATCATATTAGATTTATTAAGATACAATTGGAATTGATTTGATACAGTTTTGTCCGTTATACGTTATGAACTATTATTATATCAAACTTAATATAATGCGACATAATATGGTCTATATAGTATTTAAATATAAATATCGAATGGTTTCGTTCAGTTTTAAAAAGATTAGTATTAGGTATTCTTTAAAAAACTCGCATATAACTTATAAATATGGTAGAATTATTTTAAAACTAACATTTACTACAGCTACAAACGAGTTTGTTATATTTACCCTTTCAGTAAAAAAAACAAGAAAATTTCAAATAAACTAAAGCTTTCTATTTGAAATGCAAAAAATCTGCAATTGATGTTAAAAATTTTCAGTTTTTAACTAAAGAAGTTATAAATTAATTATTGATTTCTTTTAAATTTTCAAATGACAGTTCGAATATTTATATTAAAAGCTAGATTTTCGGGTTACTCCAATTGTGTTTGCAATTTGATAAATTATAAAATAATATATAAAAGTTTCTGCTGAATTTTGAAATAGAAAAATTACAAATGAAAATATAGTTTTAAAATTTTAAAAAGTGCATATTAACGTTAACAACTTATAACTTCAGTTAGTACAACGATATTTACATTAGATTTCTGAAAATGTTGGGTGTTGCAACTAAAATTCTGTTAAGTTAACCGAACTTTGTTGTGAAAACTAATATAAAGTTATGCCAACTGTCTGAAATTCGTAATAATCGTAGTAACCGAATTTCAGTTACCAAATAAAGGGTCCGCCATGAATGGTAACACTTAGCTAATGTCTGATTTGAGACATAATTAGTTTTATCCTTCCGCTGAACGAATATGGTCCGTATGTTCGTTATCTTGTGAAAAAAGTGAAAGAAACTGGCATCCTCATCGATAAACCAAAGCGTGAAAAGCCAAAAACAGTGCGTACACCCGAGAATATTGCTGCTGTGGCAGAAAGTGTGCGTGAAGCGCCATCAACATCAATTTACCGTCGTTCTCAACAACTGAACATTTTGGAGACATCATTGAAACGAATTTTGCATAAAGACCTTGGTATGACGCCATACAAAGTCCAATTGGTTCAGGAGTTCAAAAAAAACAAAAGTTATTTGGCGGACCCTTTAGCTAAAGTTTTTCTCTGTGTGCTAGTTTTAATTAAAGAATGATAAAATATTGTGTTGAAATGAAGTTCGATGAAGAACTTTTTAATCACTAACCAACCACACTATCAAATTCTTTGCTCGGGATAAAATATCAAAGAAAAAACAAAAAGAACAACTAAAAACTATCGGACTTTAAATTTTTACAAAATTTAGCACTTCAAATTCGATTTAAAACAAAAATTTGATGAGATACCATATACAACTATTACATAAGTAACATTGTATTAAGCGATATAAAATTATATACAAAGTCGTGCTAATTAATATATACCATATGTAGTAATATATGCCACATATACGGTAATATCAATCGATATATATTTTGATATTAATATATATGGGACCATATCAAAAATTTTCAGAAAACCAAACCCAAGATAAAATTATATCTGTATGCGTATGCGCCATCACATATCTGCATATTAAGCTATATGTTTTTATATAATATTATATTAAATAATATATGATTGTATAAGAACGTTTTTACTCAGGTAATGTATTTTTATATGCCAACGTTTTTCACTCTGGTAGGCGACTGTAAGCCGACAGTTTAAATAAATAATTTATTTTAATTGAATGTGTGATTTGCAACTCATTTCTAATCCATATATACATGTAGCATTAACTATTTTCTTAAATAAAATGGTTCAATCAGCTTTATGACCTAATTTTATTTATTTTAATTGAAATTTTATTATCCCAAAAAAAAAAAAAACAAATTCTACATGCTTTCTATCTTCTATTTAAGGATACCAAAGATCATGCATGGGAGTTATTATTACCAATAAATTTCATTACCAAAGAACTATTTTGAATTATAAAAATCATCATTAACCCATTTGATGCCTTTTAGTGGTGTCTCAATAGGCTTTTTGAAGATTTTGTATACTTATAACTCCCCCTGGCGGCGGTATTTGCAATTTATATTTAAACCTTGGGGATTTGTTTGTACAATGTACACCCAGGGAAAACTAGGAATAAATTTCATCAATTTTCGTCCAATGTAACAATTTTATCAATATTGATGAAACATTTCATAAACAACAAGAATTATAATGACCAAATTAGAAATCCTTATTAATACAAAATGAAATCCTTATTAAAACCATTTTGGGTTCATATATAAAGTAAAACATTTCATAAATATGATGATTTATTTTTATGAAATGTTTCATAAATACTATGAAACGGGTGTAGCTAAGATTTTTTCCTTTGAGAGTAGCTAAGATTTTTTGTAATTGTAGTTTCAATTTATTGCTAAAGCAAATATCCACCAAACTGTAATATACATTTTGATTTTTCGAATTTTCACGATTTTTTTGTATTATTTAAAAATATTGGTGTTTAAAGATAATTTTTCAAATTGTAAAATGCCAACACTCACAAATCGATTTTTAAAATTTCGTTGAGAGAAAATGGCAAACTTTTCAAACTAAAAAAAAAAATTTACTGATTTTCAATATACTAAAGTTCCAAGTTCGAAAAGTAGACGATCCGATCTTTAAATTTTACATGAAACGTACATACTACACAAAAAATTTTTCTGATTAAAATAAAATTAAGGTACATTCCAAGCCAGATTTTTTTCGATAAATTATCAAATTTTCAAAAAAGTGTTATTACAAAATTTCAAAAATTGCGTTTTTTTAATGAAATATATGGCATCACTGGAGCAATGGCTTTTACTGATTTTTTAGGTATTTGTATACACTGATAATAATCCATGCGTAAAATACAAAGAAATGTCAAAATAACCAAAAATTTTGTAAAATAAACGAAAATGTGTTTATTTTACAAAAGATTTCGTTGTTTTGACATTTTTTTCGTATTTTTAGCATGGATTATTATGAGTGTAGCTAAGACCTCAAATTATCATAATCTTTTTATTTACAACAACGTCAGTGTAAAATGGGATAACGATATGGAATAGAACGGGGAGCGAGTGGAGTTGGAACATTGATTTCAGTTAACGAGATGTAATTGAACTGGGAACGAACTTCGTATTATGGGATATCTAAATTTATATTATAAGTAAATAAATACATTGCCTTACGGCCCTAGTTTAAAATGGATGCCTCGGGATCTTTCCCGGACCTTGAATGTTTGTATTTTCAAGGTGTATTAATACTCCTGTAAAGTAAACATTTTGTTTGTTTTACCCTATCACGATTAGTTTCGGCGATACTGGCCATTTTAAGAAATGTCCATATTACAAAATGGTCAGTATCTCAAAAACTAAGCGAGACAGAGCAAAACGGACACAATTTTTTGTATAACTTGACTACGCAACACGCCTAATTTTACAACTGATGTAGGTTTGGAAGGATCGCGAAGGATTTATTTTTATAACACTGCCATACTATGACTTATTTTTATTTTTTACCAATGTGTGTGATAATTCTATTCAGCACACACTAAATTTGTGGTCAAGTGATATTTGTGTGCAAAATATCACTTGACCACAAATTTCGAGCACACATCCTTAACGTTTTTGAAATTAATTACTGCAACATAATTTTTTTGTTTAATGAACTACAAATTGTGATATTTAAAATATTTTTAGGATGTAGTTAATATGTCTTAAGGTAACGTCAGAAAGGGACAATATTTTGGGCTATTTCTCAAATCTCCAATTTCAAATTTTAAAAATTTCTTGAACAAAATCAAAAATATTGAGATCTGAACTCCTTGGAATATTTAAAAAGTTTTTATGGAAGGAAAATACCAAATTTTAAAAATATCCCACCGTGCACTTGGGTATTTCATTGATTTAATTTTTGTCCAATTTCGAGGAACTTGTGTTTTTGGTAATAACAAGGCTAATTTGTTGTCATAAAATATTTAAAAATCTAAAATTAGCTACCTTTTGTTGCTTTATTTTATCATAATAACTCAAGGTTTTATTTTAATTTACAAAAAAAAAAAAACGTTGCTTACTACTATTAAATTTTAAGAAGCATGATTTTGAATATTGTGACGCAACGTGTTAAGCTGCTATGCTAAAATTTTGGACCAATGAAACAATGTTAACCCGTGCCATGTCGCATTGAGATTAAAGGAAAATACTGCACAATTTTATATATATTTGATAACAAATTATTTATAGTCTTTTTTATTTTACATACCTGGCCAAAGACATTACTTTAATCCATTAAAAAAATATTGTGGACTAAAATAACGCTTTGATGCTCTTGGTATCAAAATTATCCTTAGTTGAAAATTCTTTATAATATAATGTGTTATCCTAATACTTTTCAACGGTGGGTCATTTTGACACAAGAGCATCTAAGGGTTAATTTAATTCAGAATATGTTTTCAAATTTATTAAATGAATGCTTTTGTTGAGGTATGTATAATAAAAAAAAATACAAAGAAAATAATGGCATTACCATTGATATAAATGCAATTATAATAAAATCACAATTTCAATAGCATACATAATTGAGACGTCCCATGTTGCATACATGGCACATAAAAATATGTAGATACATAAAAATTAAAATTTATTAAAGTACTATAACTTTAGCAATACAAAATGATTAACTTTATCTTAATAGAGAAAATTGAAGAAGACATTTTAAGATATTGTATTATTTAATAATACATGCACCCAAAGCTGAAGTGTCTAATTTAAATTATAACACCCTCTTCTAGGGCTAACAACTCATAAGGCAGTGAAATATGTGTGTTAGTATAAGAGTAAAAACATAATTTGTTAACAGAATTTGCTTACAGCATCATTGTCCTACATCGCAATGTTTTTAATAAATTACAAAGTCTTAAAAATATCTTATTACTTTTATCTATAAATTTAATGCCATTGCTTTTTGAAGCATTAAAACCTTGAAATACAATTACAGAATACTCGACATTATAACATGTATTTCTTTATGAAAACTATAAATACAATTGCTAAATTTAATTTTAAATCAAGTGTGTATAATAAATTCTTTTTAACCACAATTTATATCTTAAAATGCAATGTGTTAACTTTCATCATCATCATCGTTCTTATAACAAAAAGTCTGTCTCTTAAAAATATATGTCTTGGGTAAGTACATTCATATAGCAATAAGAATGCGATGCACGTAAAAGTTTTTGCAATACAAAAAGATTTATTACGAAATCATAATTTAGCTTCAAGTAATATTTTTTTTCTTACTTTTTTTGCACTTGACATACATACACTAGAAGAGTTGGACGAAACTTAAAATCTTTATATAAAATTCACGTGTCACAATGTTCGTTCCCTTATTCCTCCGAATACGGCTTGACCGATTCCCATGAAATTTTGTGACCATATTGAGTAGGTCTGAGAATCGGCCAACATCTATAAATGGGCGTGATCGGACCAGTGGGCGTGTCAGCTCCCATACAAAGTAAATATTTAATATCATATATCTACAGTTCTGTAATAGCCAGAGTCTTAGAAATTCGTGCACGTTAATTATTTGTTAATGTGAATAGTCATAGGGAAAAATGGGCGTGATCGGACCAGTGGGCGTGTCAGCTCCCATACAAAGTAAATATTTAATATCATATATCTACAGTTCTATAATAGCCAGAGTCTTAGAAATTTGTGCACATTGATTATATTATGAATAGTCATGGGAAAATTGGGCGGGATCATACCAGTGGGCGTAGCAGCTCCCATACAAAGTGATTATTTAGCTCATATACAAAATTAATATTAATATTAAATATCTAGGGTTCTATATTAGCTATATACAAATAAGCATTAAAATAAATCATCACATTCAAGACTTTTTGCAAGGTTATTTAATAATGTCGTATAAAAATTGTTTTAGCGTTCCTCATAGTCCTAGAATAAAGGCGATAGAAGGACAAAGAGGCGTTGGGCTTCCCATGAAATTACAAGTTTTAAAATGATTTACTAATATAAATTTATTTTTTTAATTATATATTTGCGTAAAAAATGTTCTTGATTTAAAGAATTAATTACAATTAAAATTTGAAGGCAAAGCAACGTTTGCCGGGTCAGCTAGTAATAAATAAATTTCAGATATTTGTTGATGATTTTCAAATTTGTCATACAATTAAGCTTTTGTTTCCAACTTCATTGGTTAAGACATAACACCGAGATTAAGGCAGATTAATAAAATTAATTTCCGTTAAGAACTATCGCGACTTTATTAAACCAAAAAACATATCGCACACCTAGTTCAAAAGTGACTAGACTCAAAATTTTAATTTTTCGGGTTTATATGCTTAAACTATGCACTTAATACACTTGTTTATATATACAAAAAATATCAGTGTATTTTGTTGTTGTTAACTTTTGCTAAAAAACAGTTATGTCTTTCTTTATGTTTCAATTGGAAATATGTTTTTTCGATTTCTGAAAAATTTAAAATTATGAGTTAAGTCACTTTTGAACTAGTTGTGCGATATGCAAAATTTTTTTGATGTCCTAGTGATTTTAAGGTGCTAAAATTTGTAAGTTTCGGCCTGCTCTAATTGAAAAAGTGCATTCATACAAGCATGTAAGATAATATATTTCTTTGTGTTAATACTTAAATGTATGTATGAAAAGATACGTTACTAAAGGTTTTAAAGATTTTCTTTAATAAGTTTATAAATTTTGATATATTTTATACATCGCCTAAAATCTGAACGAGGATTTCATTTTCATTTTCAATAATTTTGCAAATTTTCATTTTTGATTTCCTCAAATTACAAAAATACGCGTTATGATTATCAACATTTTACCATTATATGGGATTATATTTCGGAAGAAATTTTATAAGATTGCATATCGCGCCACATAGTGGGGTATATATAAATAATAATGGGTACAAATATATAAGTTCTGAACTACTGATCTGATAGGTACGAATCAAATTGGAAATTATAAAAGAGGTGTTAATATTTTGTAATAATGCACACAAAAAAATAAAGTGACAACCGAATTGAAAAGTGTTCTTTGTTGTTAACAACCAATAAATTCGGTTAGTACAACCATATTCAAATTTGATTTCCGAATATTTTTGTTGTTGCAACTAAAATTCAGTTGTATTAACCGAATTTTGTTGTGAAACACACTACTCAATTGCAGCAACCGACTTTAGTAGTAGTAACCGAACTTGAGTAGCAGTCCGAATTTCAGTTGGCAAATGGGAAAAGTTTTGTCCCTGTGTTTGATTGGGTCACCCTGTTTAAGTACACGGTAATTTTTTTGTTTTTAAATCCATTAAATAATCAAGTTTTTTTTTGTAGATAAACCAAAAAAAGTCATGGCAAAAAAAAACAACATTTTCATATTAATATTTAATACACACAGAAAACAGATTTGAAGTCACAACCAAGTTTTTTGCCAACCGAATTTTGATAGCTATGTTAACTAATTTTGTTAATTGTAGTTACGATTGGAGTAATTAATATTCGGTTAAAAAAATATATATATTTAATTATACTAACCGAATTAACAAAAAATAGTTTGTACGTAAGATCAAATTAATTTAGTTGCCCTAATCGAAAATATTTAAAAGTACACCGTATCCAATAACATATTTATTTCTTTGAAATTAATTTATATTAATTGTAATAAATATAACAATACAATATTTTTTTTTGTAAAAATTTACAACTCTTTTTAAACTTCAAAACATTTTGAGATTTTATAAAATTTTGACCATCTACTTACAAGGAAAGTATTTCAAGCTCATCTCTTCGATATGGATAAAATTTGTATATGAAATAGAAAGAAGAAATCTAAGAGTAACCTGCCTCATTTCTGTCATATAGGGGATTAAGGAATTGAAATAGGGGGAGGAAAATAAGCTATTTTGGTACTGTTTTTGTTCGGAAGCATGTCCAAAAGAATGTCGAATCAAAAACTGCATAAAAATAATGCGTAGAATGCCTGCAATGCCAATGTTTTAGCACAGGGTTATCTCAAAAAGTATTAAAAATGGGTTCGGAAAAAATTCGTAAATGTCTAAATTAGCACGAAAATAAAATGAAAAATACGTGCGCGCTTAAATTATATAATTTTTTTCAACACCTTTAAGAGGCCAAAATTACTTGGAAATGCCTTTAAAAATCCGCTCCAAGTCTACCACAATTGCAAGTTGTTGCTTTGCTTATTTGAAAAAACGTGAGATTTTTACCCAATTTGGATCAATTAAATTCTCGACGTGGTTTATAAGCCGAAACAGGTCGATGTAAGATTTTTATTTCTACAACGTACCCAAGTTTAATCAAATTCAGAGTGTTTATTTAGTATGGAAGTAAAGTTTACCCTGTAAAGAATTTACTTCAAGTAAATCTTTCAAAATTCTATTAAATTGAATATTTGTCATACAAAAATCTAAGATCGAAAAATCTTTACCTTAAGAATTTAATGGTGTCACAAACTTTAACTTCACTCGAAAATTAAACGAATACAATCTTTCTTCAAATATAAATATTTTACACTAAATATAATCAAGATTTTTCATCAATTTCCCTCTAGAAAATTTATTTTATTTCTAAAAAGCTTGTAATGATATAACTTTTCTTAAAACCAATAGAAGTCTGTGACAACTCTCAATGTATTTTATTTAACGCAGATAAATCGTATTTTTCTTTTTCGACGTAGACAGCAAATATCCCCTTTTTTCCTGGAAAACAACAAACAAAGTTTTTATGTCAGGATTATTATACATGTTGTAAGATTCATCGAATTTTTGAACGTATTTTTCTTAAAGAACTAACATCGGCTTCTTAATGCGAGATAAAATTTGGTAATATCCTTTTCTGCAAACGTTTTCGTTTCATGAATATTTTAAGTGAAATACATATTAAATATATTATACAAACATACCTTTTATCAAAAACAATCGCGTATTTTCTTTTGGTCAGCTAAACTTGCAATAAACATTTAAATTTTAAAAATTTAATGCGAAATTTTTATTTTTTTTAAATTTTTCAATAAATAAAAATGTATAGTTTTTATTTTGACATTATGTACAAAGAATATAAAATTATAGTTTTTCAGTAGCTACAAACATATGTATATCGATTAAGTAGTCTCGTGAAAAATTTATTGTTGTTCCAACCAACAGTTGTTAAAACTAACTTTTTATTTGGTTAAATATATTTCGGATTTGAGTTTCCGTGGGCACAACAAAATAAATCAGTTCATGTTTATAAAATGTGATTAAGAATCAATTGCGTCAATAGCGTCTTACTACGTTAACTTAATTTTATTTAAATTATTTGAATTAACTAATAAAAAATTAACAATCATCATTTCATTTCAAAATATAATATTAAAAACTCACGGAAACTGAAATAAAGATTATAGGATGTATGTATATGAAGGCGAAATTTTGATCTCTTTGAACGTGGTATTGTTGTTCACTAACAAACAAATTCATATACCATATTGGAGCAAACTATTGAGAACTTAAATAATGATAATGTGCAGACCAAGCTCATAACAAAATATGCTGACTATCTTTTCGCTATAATAAAACGAAAAGATGAATATAAAACATTAAAAGTGTTTATGGGAACATGGGAACAAAATCTATTACAAAAACTATTACTTCTGGACGCATAATTAACTACACAACAAAATAAATCAGTTCATGTTTATAAAATGTGATTAAGAATCAATTGCGTCAATAGCGTCTTACTACGTTAACTTAATTTTATTTAAATTATTTGAATTAACTAATAAAAAAATTAACAATCATCATTTCATTTCAAAATATAATATTAAAAACTCACGGAAACTGAAATAAAGATTATAGGATGTATGTATATGAAGGCGAAATTTTGATCTCTTTGAACGTGGTATTGTTGTTCACTAACAAACAAATTCATATACCATATTGGAGCAAACTATTGAGAACTTAAATAATGATAATGTGCAGACCAAGCTCATAACAAAATATGCTGACTATCTTTTCGCTATAATAAAACGAAAAGATGAATATAAAACATTAAAAGTGTTTATGGGAACATGGGAACAAAATCTATTACAAAAACTATTACTTCTGGACGCATAATTAACTACAATTCCACTCAACCAATGAAGTGAAAAATGAACATAGCTCTAAACCTAATTAGCAATTCAGCACATTTAAGTGATACTAAATTTAGCTAGTAAACAGTTTGATAAATAAAGTCAAAAATATTAATTCTGGGGAAAAACAAAGTGAAACATCTGTTAATACTACATTTTTCAGCTTATCATCAGGGTTGTCAGATTTATGTTGATGTTTTTCGCGAAACAGAGTAATGAAAATCGCCAAAGACTTTTTTTTTTGCTTCATTTTACATTAAAAAAATAGCGAAAAATCACTGAACACACTTTTTTTTTAAGTTCTTATGACGATTTAATAATGAAATTAAAAAACCTTGCAACATGTGGCCGAGCGTTGTCATGATGGAAGTTTATGGCCTCGTGTCTGGTCGAATATTCTGGTCATTTTTCGTTGATTGCTCTCTTCAAACGAATCACTTATATTCGGTACAGGTCCCCTGTGATCGTCTGATGCGATTTCAACAGCTCATAATACAAAACACCCTCCTGATCCCACCAAATACAGAGCATTACATTCGGCGTTGATTTGGCTGGTTGGCCGGGCTTTACATGTGCTTTTTGCGCTTGGGGTTATCGTAGTGTATCCATTATCATCACCAGTAGCAATACGATGCAAAAATTACTTCTTTTTGTAGCGTTGAAGCAAAATCGCCTTTCGGCTTCAATTCATATGGGACCCAATTTCCTTGCTTTTGAATGAATCCCAATGCTTTTACACATAGGGAAATGGCTTGTTTTGTAACACCCAATGATAATGCAAGTTCTTCTTGCGTTTGACAACAATTTCGTGGAGTAATGCTTCCAATTCCTCATCTTCAAACTTTTTCGACTGACCAAGGCTCTCCTTGTCTTCTATGTCGAAATCACCACTTTTGAATAGCGCAAACCATCGTTCACAAGTTTTTTGAGTTGGTGAATGTTGACCGCAAGCTTCTACCAACAATCGATAACTTTCAGCAGCCGATTCCTTCAAATGATAGAAGGTTGTCAGACTTCCCCTCAAAATATCTTTTTTAGGCAAAAAATTCCACATTATTATAGCGATTGAAAAAAATACGTGTTTACACTTTGGCGTCTATCGAAAACTGAATTATAATCACAGATGTTTACCCTCCAAAATACCATATTTGTTATTATTTACACAAACCATTATGATAGCTATGTTATGTTGATTGTTGTCCAAATCGACGTTATTAACTTGTATGCCCAATATTTAATTTTAAATTAAAAAATTCCACGGAAGCAGGGATTTTTACAATTAAAAAAAATTATTCAGAACCATTCAAAGCATTTTTTAGAGAAAAAAGATTTTAAAATTTTAAGATTTCAGTGTGAAAGAAAATCATGAGAATGTAAGACTTTTTATATGGCTTTTGAGATTTGCAGTTTGTAAATTTAGTATTGAGAAATAAATGCTTTTTATTAAACGGTTTGATTAACTTCATATATAAAAACGTTTTGGCTTTTTCTATTAAAAATGGCAAATCATTTAAAATATTCTTTGTTTCCAATTTTGTTTGTATCTACTCGCGCAATTACAGTGTTGCCATGTTTGAAGCCCTTCATCTTTCACCACCTTTCATCTCTCCACTATCCCCTTTCCAAAGAAAGCAACACATTAATTAATAGGAAGAATTTCCTGAGTGTTGCTTCTCTTTAAGAAAAAAAAAAATGTGAAAAATTAAATTTTCATACTATTCCTTAGGGTGGACCTTTGATATATTATCTTAATTTTTAGATTTTTTTATGTATTAGAATTAGTCACTTTAAGGTCAAGACAATTGGCAAGACATTTTCTTATGAAACAACAACAATTTATTTTTTTGGTATTAAATCTTGAAAATTATAAAAACATGGACAAAATTAAAGCATTATATGAACAAAATAAAAATGTTTGTAAGTTAAATAGTGTGTTTTTTGCTCTTTTAAGTGGAAAAATTGTCAAAACTGGCATCACAGTACCCTTTACTTTAAACGATACTCAAAAAGTTTTAATAAACAAAATTAAATACAAAATTTGGCGATCTTTCTTCATTATCTAACATTTGTATATGCTTTTAAAGAGTTTTTTAATTTATGTTCACTTTAGGGTACATGTTCCCTAGTGTGAACCTTTTGATCTTTAGTCGAAAAATGCCCTGATGCTTTAGGATTTTAAATATTCAACTTATAAGGAAACTATTAAAGTATTAAAATTACTTGGGTAATTGCTTTTATACGATTAAACAAGAAACTCGATTTTGAGGTTTTTCACGTAATTGATTATAATCAATAACACATAAAATAAGTGCAAAATCTACAGTTCCGAAATGCT
Source organism: Delia radicum (assembly GCA_021234595.1). Lineage (NCBI taxonomy): Eukaryota > Metazoa > Arthropoda > Insecta > Diptera > Anthomyiidae > Delia > Delia radicum. Next base: position 136,570,665 of record CM037853.1, read on the forward strand.
TTTTAACAAAATTAGAAATAAATGCTATTTAATATTAATTATTTAAAATTAAAAATATCTTCTAAAATAGTAGTATGTTTATACGATAAGTTCAGGTGTTTTACTTAAAAAAAATAGTTTTTATAAAGATCGACTTCAAGAAAACTAGGGATATAACTTTTAGCATTTTTTTTTTAAGATAAAAGATAAAGTGATATAGCAGTATATTCCAAGGAAAAATATAAGAAATATTACATTACTTCTTTGCGGTCTGTAAAAGTTTTTGAAGACAGCCTTTTATTTTATTAGATAATTTTTGCAAGATAGATAATTTTAAAATTATGTAATTAAGTTAAATATAGATCTGAGTAAAAAAACAGTCCAATCTTGGCTGTAACAACAAAGATGATGAGTTAAGTTGAATCCGGAACTTGCAAACATTTTTAATACAATCTGAGAGTTTTCAAGTTGATTAGATTTTTTGTTGAATATTTAGATATTTAGCAACATCGCTCTATTTCAAGAATTCGAATATTTTGGTCTAAAAATTTGTATATAGTTTGACTACATAAACTAGCCTTTCGTTTGAAAAAAATTCTTAAATCTGACATTTCAGGAATTGTACTCCGTGGGGAACGTTTTACATCCAAAATAAAAAAAGAAAAATATATTTGTGATAGTACAGTATTGCCCTTATCGTAATACCCCCACCTAAACATGCATGATATGTAAATTCAAACGGTTGACATATTTCTTTATAAATTCTATTTTTTCATTACGAAATAAATTAAAAAAACAGAAGTGAAAACTGAAATAAAGAAAACATTGATTTACTCGATTAGTCGGACAAAATTGTTCGAGTTATTCGTTACTAGAAATTTTCCCTTTTATAATTGAACAATTGGTCGATTAAAATCATCGACTAATGGAGTAGCGGTTATCAAATTGAATTCACTATAAACTACACAGTAGTGAATCCGAAGATTTTAATGAAACTTGCAAAAGTTGTAGAGGACGAAAAATAGTAGATATATGCATTGTGTTTAGGGGCTCTGCTTCAAGTTAAGCGGTTAACAATTGTGGCCAAAAACTACCCAATTTTTATATATATATATATATATATATATATATTTCTTATATAAAATATTTATACGACTTTAAGAGCTTTTAGAAACCTAAATTTTAAATATTTCAAATAAGTGGCTACCCTGGGCTAACAACATAGACCATATGGGTATCAACATTTTTGTTATCTCGATTACTTTAATACAGAGTACAAAATTTTACATTTTTTTTTTTTTAAATATGTATTAAAAATGTTTTTATACAAAAATTTTGCAATTTATGCCCTCATTTTCACAAAAACGTGCGATTGCACACCTAAACAAAAAAATACGCATATAATATATTTTTGCCCTCAACAACATATTCAAATTTCAGCTAAATCTGCATATTCACCACTGTCTAATTTAATTGTTAGTATAAATTGGTTTTGAAAGAGCAATTTGCCTCTGACAAACCGCCCAGTGAAACAGTAAAATCCAAATAACAGGTTACAGAACAACTTATACTGTATTCCAATAGTTTCTAATTTGTTTTCTACAATCGATTCTTTTGTATGGTGTTTGTCCTGTTTACAACATATTCTTTACCTCCATAACCGGTTCTAGAACCAGTTATATTTTTTCATATATTCTTGAGTGTATGTGCTGTACAAATATATTTCACAATACATGTATTGAAATTATGTTAGAAATTGAGTCTATACACACAAAACAATAAAGTGCCGACCGAATTTAAAAGTGTATTTTGGTGGATACAGGCAATAAATTCGGTTAGTACAATCATATTCAAATGTAATGTCTTAATATTTTGGGTATGGCAACTAAAATTCAGTTGTATTAACTGAATTTTGTTGTGAAAACCAATATGCAGTTGTACCAAAAGATTTCAATCGTAGTAACGGATTTTAGTTGGCAATTGGCTAAATTATTCTCTGTGTGTAGAAAGATTTTATATGCATGAATGCTTTAAGGTATAATTTTGAATTACATACATTCGTACACATTTGATGTTTGGTTTATACCATCAGTATATAAGCTTATTGTGATATACATTTATAAATCAGATATAATATAACATTCTCATATATAATTCACTCCAAATTAATCTTATTTAAAATTAAACTACCATAGCGATAGCAATAACTTTGAAAAACTGAAATCAACTGCTTAGATAATAACATTTTTTTATATGTAATTCATACTAAAATATAAAGATTTTCGGGCCTTATAAGAAGTTGTTTGTAATGTTTTTGAGAAATCTACCAAAATTGATTTGTTCAACAATAAATCCCAATCTGTTCCAGACCAAAGTATCATTGAACAAAATATCACTACATTATTGCTGTCTTCTGAAGACTGAATTCATATTTGGTTTAATATTCGGTAAAAAAAAGCTGATATCGAGCCCTCAAAAACTTCAAGACAAGAAGTTGCAAAAGTAAAAGCTATTCTTTTAAATCAGCAAAATATCTTAAGAACTTTTAACTAGCAAAATTCTTAGATTTTGTAGGCTTTTTCCTGATAAAAAAAAAATACGTTAATTCTAAGATTGCAACAAGAAGTTGCAATAGTAAAAGCTATTCTTTTAAATCAGCAAAATATCTTAAGAACTTTTAACTAGCAAAATTCTTAGATTTTCTAGGCTTTTTCCTGATAAAAAAAAAATACGTTAATTCTAAGAATTTTTTCCTATAGAAATACACCAAGATAACTTATACAGGAATTTTGAAGTGAAAAACAGTCGTTTGAAGAGGAAATCTAACGATAACTACATACAAATTTACATATATATTTCGCTGTTCATAGTGCAGAAACTGGAATGACATATTTTTTGGACAACCAGTAATGACGCCAGCTTACTAATAATAAAATAACAATAGCTAACTAATAACTAGTTAATTTTCCCATTTGTGTAATACACAAAATAATGCTTTACCTGTGCACACTTGTTTTTATCATTATTTTAAATAGAAAGTAATGATCTAAAATTTTTTTGAAAATCGCATTTCAGACTCATTATTTTGTTACACTTTAGTAAGGACATATATAAATACATAGAGCAATTCCATATGAAAGCGATCACCTTTTCGACGACCCCTCTCCGATTTTAAAATAAATAGTCTCAATCGATTGCCCAGCAAAAAATAATGTACCTACATATTTTTTTTTTTTTTTTATAGTGACTGGTTTAGTGGTGGTGTGCACCACTGTCATGTGACAAAATTGAAGAATTCTTCATAAGGGACCTCATTGAAAGTTGTTAAAAAAAAAACTACTTATAGCTCGTGATAGCTCGTTGGAAAGGTATTGAATCAGGCTTTAATTGAAAAATAAAATTTTCCTAATTTTTTTTCAGAAATTTACCTTTTTTCCCATGAAAATTAAATTTTCCCATGAAAATTAAATTTTTCGATTTTCCACAGAAGCTCCTAAATTTTCCGGCTAATTTTATTTTTTTTTGGATTCCTCATAATTTTTGCTTTAAGAATCAGCAATAAAAAAATGGGCCCCGACTCCTTGTTTGGACAGGAGAACAGCATTTAAGAGACCACCTTGTTCTCATTGTTTTTATATTTTTTATAATTGAATTATTTTTAATTATCTAACAAGAAAAATTAGGAAAATTTTATTTTTCAATTAAAGCCTGATTCAATACCTTTCCAACGAGCTATCACTCGTTGCAATCGCAACGAGTGATAGCTCAACTTTCAATGAGGTCCCTTATAAAGAATTCTTCAATTTTGTCACATGACAGTGGTGCACACCACCACTAAACCAGTCACTATAGAGCAATTCCATATGACATGTGACAAAATTGAAGAATTCTTCATAAGGGACCTTGTTAAATAATTAAAAATAATTCAATTATAAAAAATATAAAAACAATGAGAACAAGGTGGTCTCTTAAATGCTCTTCTCCTGTCCAAACAAGGAGTCGGGGCCCATTTTCTTATTGCTGATTCTTAAAGCAAAAATTATGAGGAATCCAAAAAAAAATAAAATTAGCCGGAAAATTAAGGAGCTTCTGTGGAAAATCGGAAAATTTAATTTTCATGGGAAAATTTAATTTTCATGGGAAAAAAGGTAAATTTCTGAGAAAAATTAGGAAAATTTTATTTTTCAATTAAAGCCTGATTCAATACCTTTCCAACGAGCTATCAGTCGTTGCGATCGCTTTAGTAGTTAAAAACAACTTTCAATGAGGTCCCTTATGAAGAATTCTTCAATTTTGTCACATGACAGTGGTGCACACCACCACTAAACCAGTCACAATAAAAAAAAAATATGTAGGTACATTATTTTTTGCTGGGCAATCGATTGAGACTATTTATTTTAAAATCGGAGAGGGGTCGTCCAAAAATTTGCCAATTTTGATCGTTTTCATATGGAGTTGCTCCATATTATGGATTTTTTTGTAAGCTGGAAAGTAATGATATTTCGCGTAAGCAAGTCATTTATGTTTTTATATCTAGAATACAATATGCCGAGATAGCTTAGATGCTCAGTTGTGAAATTATTTCCATATAAGTGGTTATATTTGTTTTTCAACTTTCGGTTTTTATCAATTATTGTTGCGATTATTATAGAACTAGGTCTAAAAGTTAGATTTAGCTAATTTGAGAAAAATCAAATAGAATTACCTCGTGGCGCCCCGCGTGCAAAGGTTTCATTTGTGAAGACTTTTCTTAAATTGCTTCAATAAAAATGTGTCTTGCGACACTCCATTTTTAATTAATTTTGGCAAGATAAGCACGAATATTTAAAAAAGTTTTAAATCTGACTTGCGGTTTTGAGATGTTGCGACTTGATTTTTAATAAAAATGGAGTTTTATTCCTCAATTTTTTTAAAAGCTATGCAAAAATTTTTTTTTCGCATTAGCAAAAAAGACATTATTGGTTGAAGAATAACTTGTAAATTAACTTACAAATATTTCCGAAAAACAGAAAATATTTACAGTAAATTTGTTATGCTTCTCAATTTTATACACATGATTATTGAATTAATATTAAGTTTGACTTCTGATTTTCATTTATATTGATTTGATTATTGTATCACTAGGTGCAGTAGATTTGTGGTGGGAAATTAAAAAAATGGGATTACTTAACACTTGGCGACCTGCGCAAAAAGCCTCTGGACAAAAATAAAAATAAATTTAAAAAAATATGTTTTGTTATACATCATCTCTAATTTCAGACATAATTATGATCATAATAAGTCATGTTTCGTGTAGTATTTGAGTGCAAAACCAAAATATTCCCATAATTTTTCAAAAATTTTTAAAATATAGGAAAATGCTGCCATTTGTAGTAAAAATCAAATCGTAATATCTCGAAAACCGTTAGTACGATTTTAAAATATTCGTGATCAGCATGCCAAAATTTATAAAAAATATTATGTGTCGCAAGAAATATTTTTATTAAATTTGTACCAAGTAACTTATAGATCTAATACTAATCTAATCAGAACAATAAATTAAAATTTTTCAAAAAAGTTTTCTTTCATACAAAAAAAGTACCACCTTTTCAAAATATGTGCTTTAATATTTTGAAAAGGCATGTACCTAGATTTCACATTACAAATCTCTCTTAAATCTCGCCAAAAATATGTGGAGTCATTCTAAAAATTAATTTTAAAGAAAAACTAAATTATTTAAATAAAAGAGTCCATATGGTTAAGAATTGAGCAAGTGATGTGAATTTTCAAGGAAATAAAGGATAAACTTTTAGCAAATGCACTAAGCAAAATAAAAGTGTGGAAAAAGAAGTAGTGAAAACACTACAACCATTGAATTGAATGTTGTAATTTGGCTCTTTCAGGGAGGGAGTTCATATAAAGATACTTTTCATCGATTATTCCCTAATTTTTAAATTCTATGAAAATCCAATGTTTGGATGTTATTTAGCATGAGTGCAAAGTATTAAAATGTTTCCGTGTTAAACGTAGCTATAATCACTCCTTCTGAAGGATGCATGAAAAAAAAACCTTGAAGAGTGATTAAGGTGTGTGTTCAAAAAATTTTAACACAGAAAAAATTTAATAAAAAGTTAAATACAAAATGTATGGTCTTTAAAACATGCTTTGTCAATAAAAAATATATTATAGTTTACAAGCAAAAAAAAAAAATAAACAGTTTTATTCTCCCTCTATACATTAATTCACATTTTCGGGAAACCCTCCCATTAGGACTTCAAAGTACTTTTTGTAACCTTCTCGGAGCAGGTTTTCCATCTCTGCTTAAAATTGTCCATGCCGAAAATCGGTCTTTTTGTGGCATTTAATTATTTTTTACCAAGAGCACAATATCTATAAACTGATCTTGTTTGATTTGCCTTCCTTGGTACAAAAACAATTTTATTTGACTCATACCACAGGAGGGACCTCTTGCTGTAGTGACAAGATGCCAAGTCAGGCCAGAAGTATGTAAACATATTGTGATGGCGTATAAATGAAAGTAGTATTATTTTATATAAATTTCGGTGTTAATTGTTCCTTTTGTTACAAATGACATGCTTCCACAACTGCATATTGCTTGCCATACCAGGATATTTTTAGGGAATTGTTTATTATGATTACCTTGTTTTCTTCTTGAGTCAGATTTTATCTCAATGGTCAAGTATCCCTTAAGCCGTTGAATTAATTTTGAAACAATCTGACGACTAACTTTTGATTATTTGGCTAATTTTTGTATATGTCCAACTCAGATTTTGTTGAAACTATTTAATTGTTTTCAAACGAATTTCTTTTTCATCACTCATTTTTTGAAAACTTAAAAGACATATTCTAGATTGTCATTAACTTATTTACTGAAATATTTTCAAACTTAAATATTACACAAATTTTAAAGAAATATTATGATGAAAGTTATAAGGGAAACCGCATGATAAAATGATTTCGAACGCACACCTTATTATCCAATTACGAAGAAACATTTCGGCATTGGTGCAAATTAATACTTCTGCATTGGTGCAAATAAATACACATGTGTTAGTGTACAAAAGTACTCCTACACACAGAGAAAAATTTGGATATTTGCCAACTGAAATTCGGTTTCTATGACTCAAATTCGGTTATTACGAATTTCAGTGGGTTGGTACAACTGAAAATTAATTTTCACAACAAAGTTCGGCTAATTCAACTGAATTTTAGTTGCAACACCCAAAGTTTTCAGAAATTTAATGTAACTAACGTTGTACTAACTGAATTTATAAGTTGTTACCATTAAAATAGACTTTTCAATTCGGTTGGCACTTTATTTCTCTGTGTGTACGTTAGTGCGAAAAGTCACTCTTGCATTGGTGCAAAAGAACCGATTCCGCAATAGTGCAAAAATACTGCAATATTTCTATTTACGCCTCCTTTAAAACCTACTTAAAATATAAAATAAATTTTAAGCAATATATAATGTAGGGTATGTGAACTAACAGAAATTCAAACTAGGAATTGCCGAAGTTTGTGCTAGTTTTTTTATATTTTTTATAATTCATAGCATTTAACTGTTTTCAAGATCTTGAAGTTTTATGCATTTAAGGTTTAAATTTTCCTAGAAGTACAACTGGTTTATAACTTATATTTTAAATTATCAGCCTTACTATCCTTTTTGTAACGCTAGAAAGCTAATCTTAATCTAGGTCTGAAATACCTATATGATAACTGAACTACTTCTGTACCGAAAATAATAACATTTAGCTGGTAAAAATGCACGTAGCTTGTAATTTAATAAATTTTTTGTAAAAATAAACAAAACTAACACATATTTAATTATTTCAGTCGCTTTTTTACAAAACAAAAAGTCACTACCGTGGAACATATTTTTTAAAAGGAGCTAACATATAAGGTTGTGATGTGTTAAAGATAATATCGATAAAACAATAAAATATGGCTCTGTGCAATAACTCCCAGGTGAAAAAAGTCCCAAAAAAAAAAAAAAATTAAATAAGTCCCAAACATTTTTCATGCAAATTTGGGAGTTATTTCAAATGAAATAATACCCAGATCTTTCTTTTATTTCATTTTTTTAGAAGTTATTTCATTTTTGTTATTAGGTGTTATTTCATAATGCAGTAATTCTGAAATGAAATAAGCCCAACAGAACTTAGCGTGAGACTTATTTCATTTTATTTTCTTGTTCGGTGTTATTTCATTTGCTGTGGGAGTTATTTCATTTTCAAAAATTTATTATTTTTTTAATATTATTAATATTCTAAACGGTTCCTATAAAGGGATCTTTCAAAATATTTGATGATCTTCTTAAATTGACCTAACTTAATCTGTTCTTTAACAAATTTTTAAGGCGTAACGTTATATTCCCCAAGGTCATATTGTCCAAGAAAAAACGACATAGCGCCCAAAAAATTATATGTAAACTGTTGTTGTAAAAATGTTCTTGTTTTTGGGCAATACGACATTGATTTGGACGAAATAACATTTTTTGTTGGGCGCTATGACGGTTTTTTGTTTGGCCAAAATAAATTTGGGCACTATGACGGTAAAAAAAAAGTTATTGCCCAAAATCATAATTTTTTTTTTTTAAATGTCATAAGACCTTAAATGTCAAGGCTGAGTGTCGCACGCAG
>CM037853.1:136579382-136621853 GCA_021234595.1 Delia radicum
GGATCTTTCATTTTCAATAATTTTTGCAAATTTTCATTTTGATTTCCTCAAATTACAAAAATATGCGTTATGATTATCAACATTTTACCATTATATGGGATCATATTTCGGAAGAAATTTTATAAGATTGCATATCGCGCCACATAGTGGGGTATATATAAATAATAATGGGTACAAATATATACTTCTGAACTACTGATCTGATAGGTACGAATCAAATTGGGAAATTATAAAAGAGGTGCTAATATTTTGTAATAATGCACACAAAAAAAATAAAGTGACAACCGAATTGAAAAATGTTCTTTGTTGTTAACAACCAATAATTCGGTTAGTACAAACCATATTCAAATTTGATTTCCGAATATTTTTGTTGTTGCAACTAAATTCAGTTGTATTAACCGAATTTGTTGTGAAACACACTACTCAATTGCAAGCAACCGACTTTAGTAGTAGTAACCGAACTTGAGTAGTAGTCCGAATTTCAGTTGGCAAATGGGAAAAGTTTTGTCTGTGTGTGTGATTGGGTCACCCTGTTTAAGTACACGGTAATTTTTTTGTTTTAAATCCATTAAATAATCAAAGTTTTTTTTTGTAGATAAACCAAAAAAAGTCATGGCAAAAAAACAACATTTTTCATATTAATATTTAATACACACAGAAAACAGATTTGAAGTCACAACCAAGTTTTTTGCCAACCGAATTTTGATAGCTATGTTAACTAATTTTGTTAATTGTAGTTACGATTGGAGTAATTAATATTCGGTTAAAAAAATATATATATTTAATTTATACTAACCGAATTAACAAAAAATAGTTTGTACGTAAGATCAAATTAATTTAGTTGCCCTAATCGAAAAATATTTAAAAGTACACCGTAACCAATAACATATTTATTTCTTTGAAATTAATTTATATTAATTGTAATAATATAACAATACAATATTTTTTTTTGTAAAAATTTACAATTTTTTTTAAACTTCAAACATTTTGAGATTTTATAAAATTTTGACCATCTACTTACAAGGAAAGTATTTCAAGCTCATCTCTTCGATATGGATAAAATTTGTATATGAAATAGAAAGAAGAAATCTAAGAGTAACCTGCCTCATTTCTGTCATATAGGGGATTAAGGAATTGAAATAGGGGAGGAAAATAAGCTATTTTGGTACTGTTTTTGTTCGGAAGCATGTCCAAAAGAATTGTCGAATCAAAAACTGCATAACAATAATGCGTAGAATGCCTGCATGCCAATGTTTAGCACAGTGTTATCTCAAAAAGTATTAAAAATGGGTTCGGAAAAAATTCGTAAATGTCTAAATTAGCACGAAAATAAAAATGAAAAATACGTGCGCGCTTAAATTATATAATTTTTTTCAACACCTTTAAGAGGACAACATTACTTGGAAATGCTTTTAAAAATCCGTTTCCAAGTCTACCACAATTGCAAGTTGTTGCTTTGCTTATTTGAAAAAACGTGAGATTTTTACCCAATTTGGATCAATTAAATTCTCGACGTGGTTTATAAGCCGAAACAGGTCGATGTAAGATTTTATTTCTACAACGTACCCAAGTTTAATCAAATTCAGAGTGTTTATTTAGTATGGAGTAAAGTTACCCTGTAAGAATTACTTCAAGTAAATCTTTCAAATTCTATTAAATTGAATATTTGTCATACAAAAATCTAAGATCGAAAAATCTTTACCTTAAGAATTTAATGGTGTCACAAACTTTAACTTCACTCGAAAATTAAACGAATAAAATCTTTCTTCAAATATAAATATTTTACACCAAATGTAATCAAGATTTTTCATCAATTTCCCTCTAGAAAATTTATTTTATTTCTAAAAAGCTTGTAATGAAATAACTTTTCTTAAAACAAATAGAAGCCTGTGACAACTCTCAATGTATTTTATTTAACGCAGATAAATCGTATTTTTCTTTTCGACGTAGACAGCAAATATCCACTGTTTTCCTGGAAAACAACAAACACAGTTTTTATGCCAGGGTTATTATACATGTTGTAAGATTCATCGAATTTTTGAACGTATTTTTCTTAAAGAACTAACATCGGCTTCTTAATGCGAGATAAAAGTTGGTAATATCCTTTTCTGCAAACGTTTTCGTTTCATGAATATTTTAAGTGAAATACATATTAAATATATTATACAAACATACCTTTTATCAAAAACAATCGCGTATTTTCTTTTGGTCGGCTAAACTTGCAATAACATTTAAATTTTAAAAATTTAATGCGAAATTTTTTTTTTTTTAAATTTTTCAATAAATAAAAATGTATAGTTTTTTATTTTGACATTATGTACAAAGAATATAAAATGATAGTTTTTCAGTAGCTACAAACATATGTATATCGATTAAGTAGTCTCGTTGACAAACTTTTAAAAATTTGAGTGCACCGAATTTTAATAAAAAATTTATTGTTGTTCCAACCAACAGTTGTTAAAACTAACTTTTTATTTGGTTAAATATATTTTGGATTTGAGTTTCCGCGGGCACAACAAAATAAATCGGTTCATGTTTATAAAATGTGATTAAAAATCAGTTACGTCAATAGCGTCTTACTACGGTAACCTAATTTTATTCAAATTATTTGAATTAACTAATAAAAAATTAACAATCATCATTTCATTTCAAAATATAATATTAAAAACTCACGGAAACTGAAATAAAGATTATAGGATGTATGTATATGAAGGCGAAATTTTGATCTCTTTGAACGTGGTATTGTTGTTCACTAACAAACAAATTCATATACCATATTGGAGCAAACTATTGAGAACTTAAATAATGATAATGTGCAGACCAAGCTCATAACAAAATATGCTGACTATCTTTTCGCTATAATAAAACGAAAAGATGAATATAAATATTAAAAGTGTTTAACAATTATCACGCGAAATTAAATTTCACGATTGAACATGGGAACAAAATCTATTACAAAAACTATTACTTCTGGACGCATAATTAACTATAATTCCACTCAACCAATGAAGTGAAAAAATGAACATAGCTCTAAACCTAATCAGCAATTCAGCACATTTAAGTGATACTAAATTTAACTAGTAAACAGTTGATAAATAAAGTCAAAAATATTAATTCTGGAGAAAAACAAAGTGACACATCTGTTAATACTAGATTTTACAGCTTATCATCAGGGTTGTCAGATTTATGTTGATGTTTTTCGCGAAACAGAGTAATTGAAAATCGCCAAAGATTTTTTTTTGCTTCATTTTTACATTAAAAAAATAGCGAAAAATCACTGAACACACTTTTTTTTTAAGTTCTTGGTCGAAGTAAAACACTAATTATGACGATTTAATAATGAAATTAAAAAAAACCTTGCAACATGTGGGCGGAGCGTTGTCATGATGGAAGTTTATGGCCTCGTGTCTGGTCGAATATTCTGGTCATTTTTCGTTGATTGCTCTCTTCAAACGAATCAATTGTGTTCGGTACAGGTCCCCTGTGATCGTCTGACGCGATTTCAACAGCTCATAATACAAAACACCCTTCTGATCCCTCCAAATACAGAGCATTACATTCGGCGTTGATTTGGCTGGTTGGCCGGGCTTTACATGTGCTTTTGCACTTGGGGTTATCGTAGTGTATCCATTTTCATCACCAGTAGCAATACGATGCAAAACTACTTCTTTTTGTAGCGTTGAAGCAAAATCGCCTTTCTGCTTCAATTCATATGGGACCCAATTTCCTTGCTTTTGAATGAATCCCAATGCTTTTACACATAGGGAAATGGCTTGTTTTTGTAACACCCAATGATAATGCAAGTTCTTCTTGCGTTTGACAACAATTTCGTGGAGTAATGCTTCCAATTCCTCATCTTCAAACTTTTTCGACTGACCAAGGGTCTCCTTGTCTTCTATGTCGAAATCACCACTTTTGAATAGCGCAAACCATCGTTCACAAGTTTTTTGAGTTGGTGAATGTTGACCGCAAGCTTCTACCAACAATCGATAACTTTCAGCAGCCGATTCCTTCAAATGATAGAAGGTTGTCAGACTTCCCCTTAAAATATCTTTTTAGGCAAAAAATTCCACATTATTATACGGTTGAAAAAATACGTGTTTACACTTTGGCGTCTATCGAAAACTGAATTATAATCACAGATGTTTACCCTCCAAAATACCATATTTGTTATTATTTACACAAACCATTATGATAGCTATGTTATGTTGATTGTTGTCCAAATCGACGTTATTAATCTTTAATTTTAAATTAAAAAATTCCACGGAAGCAGAAATTTTTACAATTAAAAAAATTATTCAGTACCATTCAAAGCATTTTTTAGAGAAAAAAGATTTAAAATTTTAAGATTTCAGTGTGAAAGAAAATCATGAGAATGTAAGACTTTTTATATGGCTTTTGAGATTTGCAGTTTGTAAATTTAGTATTGAGAAATAAATGCTTTTTATTAAACGGTTTGATTAACTTCATATATAAAAAACGTTTTGGCTTTTCTATTAAAAATGGCAAATCATTTAAAATATTCTTTGTTTCCAATTTTGTTTGTATCTAGTCGCGCAATTACAGTGTTGCCATGTTTGAAGCCCTTCATCTTTCACCACCTTTCATCTCTCCACTATCCCCTTTCCAAAGAAAGCAACACATTAATTAATAGGAAGAATTTCCTGAGTGTTGCTTCTCTTTAAGAAAAAAAAAATGTGAAAAATTAAATTTTCATACTATTTCCTTAGGGTGGACCTTTGATATATTATCTTAATTTTTAGATTTTTTTATGCATTAGAATTAGTCACTTTAAGGTCAAGACATTGGCAAGACATTTTCTTATGAAACAACAACAATTTATTTTTTTTGGTATTAAATCTTGAAAATTATAAAAACATGGACAAAATTAAAGCATTATATGAACAAAATAAAAATGTTTGTAAGTTAAATAGTGTGTTTTTTGCTCTTTTAAGTGGAAAAATTTTCAAAACTGGCATCACAATACCCTTTACTTTAAACGATACTCAAAAAGTTTTAATAAACAAAATTATATACAAAATTTTGGCGATTTTTCTTCATTATCTAACATTTGTATATGCTTTTTAAGAGTTTTTAATTTATGTTCACTTTAGGGTACATGTTCCCTAGTGTGAACCTTTTGATCTTAGTCGAAAAATGCCCTGATGCTTTAGGATTTTAAATATTCAACTTATAAGGAAACTATTAAAGTATTAAAAATTACTTGGGTAATTGCTTTTACACGATTAAACAAGAAACTCGATTTTGAGGTTTTAACGTAATTGATTATAATAAATAACACATAACATAAGTGCAAAATCTACAGTTCCGAAATGCTTTTTAACAACAATTAGAAATAAATGCTATTTAATATTAAATATCTTCTAAAATAGTAGTATATTTATACGATAACTCAGGTGTTTTACTTAAAAAAAATAGTTTTTATAAAGTTCGACTTCAAGAAAACTAGGGATATAACTTTAGCATTTTTTAAGATAAAATGATATAGCAGTATATTCCAAGGAAAAATATAAGAAATATTACATTACTTCTTTGCGGTCTGTAAAAGTTTTGAAGACAGCCTTTTATTTTATTGATAATTTTTGCAAGATAGATATTTTTAAATTATGTAATTAAGTTAAATATAGATCTGAATAAAAAAAACAGTCCAATCTTGGCTGTAACAACAAAAGATGATGAGTTGAGTTGAATCCGGAACTTGCAAACATTTTTAATACAATCTGAGAGTTTTCAAGTTGGTTAGATTTTTTGTTGAATATTTAGATACTTAGCAACATCGCTCTATTTCAAGAATTCGAATATTTTGGTCTAAAAATTTGTATATAGTTTGACTACATAAACTAGCCTTTCGTTTGAAAAAAAAAAAACTTTAATGTGACATTTCAGGAATTGGACTCCGTGGGGAACGTTTTACATCCAAAATAAAAAAAGAAAATATATTTGTGATAGTACAGTATTGCCCTTATCGTAATACCCCCACTAACATGCATGATATGTAAATTCAAACGGTTGACATATTTCTTTATAAATTCTATTTTTTGATTACGAAATAAATTAAAAAACATAAGTGAAAAACTGAAATAAAGAAAACATTGATTTACTCGATTAGTCGGACAAAATTGTTCGAGTTATTCGTTACTAGAAATTTTCCCTTTTATAATTGAACAATTGGTCGATTAAAATCATCGACTAATGGAGTAGCGGTTATCAAATTGAATTCACTATAACTACACAGCAGTGAATCCGAAGATTTTAATGAAACTTGAAAAAGTTTAGGGGCTCTGCTTCAAGTTAAGCGGTTAACAATTGTGGCCAAAAATTACCCCAATTTTTATATATATATATATATTTTTTATATAAATATTTATACGACTTTAACAGCTTTTAGAACCTAAATTTTAAATATTTCAAATAAGTGGCTACCCTGGGCTAACAACATAGACCATATGGGTATCAACATTTTTGTTATCTCGATTACTTTAATACAGAGTACAAAATTTTACATTTTTTTTTTAAATATTAAAAATGTTTTTATACAAAAATTTTGCAATTTATGCCCTCATTTTCACAAAAACGTGCGATTGCACACCTAAACAAAAAAAATACGCATCTAACATATTTTTGCCCTCAACAACATATTAAAATTTCAGCTAAATCTGCATATTCACCACTGTCTAATTTAATTGTTAGTATAAATTGGTTTTGAAAGAGCAATTTGCCTCTGACAAACCGCCTACTGAAACAGTAAAATCCAAATAACAGTTTACAGAACAACTTATACTGTATTCCAATAGGTTCTAATTTGTTTTCTACAATCGATTCTTTTTGTATGGTGTTTGTCCTGTTTACAACATATTCTTTACCTCCATAACCGGTTCTAGAACCAGTTATATTTTTTCATATATTCTTGAGTGTATGTGCTGTACAAATATATTTCACAATACATGTATTGAAATTATGTTAGAAATTGAGTCTATACACACAAAACAATAAAGTGCCGACCGAATTTAAAAGTGTATTTTGGTGGATACAGGCAATAAATTCGGTTAGTACAATCATATTCAAATGTAATTTCTTAATATTTTTGTATGGCAACTAAAATTCAGTTGTATCAACTGAATTTTGTTGTGAAAACCAATATTCAGTTGTACCAGAAGATTTCAATCGTAGTAACGGATTTTAGTTGGCAAATGGCTAAATTATTCTCTGTGTGTAGAAAGATTTTATATGCATGAATACTTTAAGGTATAATTTTGAATTACATACATTCGTACACATTTGATGTTTGGTTTATACCATCAGTATATCAGCTTATTGTGATATACATTTATAAATCAGATATAATATAACATTCTTATATATAATTCACTTCAAATTAATCTTATTTAAAATGAAACTACCATAGCGATAGCAATAACTTTGAAAAACTGAAATCAACTGCTTAGATAATAAAATTTTTTTATATGTAATTCATACTAAAATATAAAGAGTTTCGGGCCTTATAAGAAGTTGTTTGTAATGTTTTTGAAAAATCTACCAAAATTGATTTGTTCAACAATAAATCCCAATCTGTTCCAGACAAAAGTATCATTGAACAAAATATCACTACATTATTGCTGTCTTCTGAAGACTGAATTCATATTTGGTTTAATATTCGGTAAAAAAAAGCTGATATCGAGCCCTCAAAAACTTCAAGATAAGAAGTTGCAAAAGTAAAAGCTATTCTTTTAAATCAGCAAAATATCTTAAGAACTTTTAACTATAGCAAAATTCTTAGATTTTGTAGGCTTTTATCTGATAAAAAAAAATACGTTAATTCTAAGAATTTTTTCCTATAGAAATACACCAAGATAACTTATACAGGAATTTTGAAGTGAAAAACAGTCGTTTGAAGAGGAAATCTAACGATAACTACATACAAATTTACATATATATTTCGCTGTTCATAGTGCAGAAACTGGAATGACATATTTTTTGGACAACCAGTAATGACGCCAGCTTACTAATAATAAAATAACAATAGCTAACTAATAACTAGTTCATTTTCCCATTTGTGTAATACACAAATAATGCTTTACCTGTACACACTTGTTTTATCATTATTTTAAATAGAAAGTAATGATCTAAAATTTTTTTGAAAATCTCATTTCAGACTCATTATTTTGTTACCCTTTAGTAAGGACATATATAAATACATATTATGGATTTTTTGTAAGCTGGAAAGTAATGGTATTTCGCGTAAGCAAGTCATTTATGTTTTATATGTAGAATACAATATGCCGAGATAGATCAGATGCTCAGTTGTGAAAATTATTTCCATATAAGTGGTTATATAAGTTCATAAGATTGGCATTTTTGTTTTTCAACTTTTCTTTGTTTTCTAACTTTTAGAACTAGGTCTAAAAGTTAGATTTAGCGAATTTGAGAAAAATCAAATAGAATTACCCCGTGGCGCCCCGCGTGCAAAGGTCTCGATTTGTGAAAACTTTTCTTAAATTGCTTCAATAAAAATGTGTCTTGCGACACTCCCATTTTTAATTAATTTTGGCAAGATAAGCACTAGTATTTAAAAAATTTTAAATCTGACTTGCGGTTTTGAGATGTTGCGACTTGATTTTAATAAAAATGGAGTTTTATTCCTCAATTTTTTTAAAAGTTATGCAAAATTTTTTATTTTCGCATTAGCAAAAAAGACGATATTGGTTGAAGGATAACTTGTAAATTAACCTACAAATATTTCAGAAAAACAGAAAATATCTACAGTAAATTTGTTATGCTTCTCAATTTTATACACATGATTATTGAAGGAATAATAAGTTTAACTTTTGATTTTCATTTATATTGCTTTGATTACACAGGTCAACAGCAAAAAAAGGCTTGACTAACCACTATATAGATTTGATGCATCATGGCTGCCTAAGTACAAAAATGGTAAAATTTTTCAATTCTATGGATAATTTTTTTTTAAAAAAATTTTTTTTTAAAATTGACAATATTTTGAGCCATTTCTCCACTTATGTTGTCATAACTCAAAAACAACTAGTCCGATTTTGTCAAATTAAATTTACAAAAATTAAGGTTTACAATATCTTTAAAGAACTGTACAAATTTTTTTAATGCGATCAATAGTTTCAAAGTTATGAAACAAATTGTTAGCAAAAAAATTTGAAAAACAAAATCTGGAAAAAATCGAAAACTGCAAAAAATATTACTTTTATTTTTTTGTAGTAAAGCTACATATCATGCGAATTAAACTAGATATGGATCATAAAATCGATGCATGCTTTACATTTTTATTTACAATTAATTGAAGGTATCGCATATTTACAAGCACTGTAGAAAATTGTACCTACATAATGAAAATGCAGAACATAAAAACTCAGGTGCATTTTACGACACGCATTTTGGCAAAACCCCTTTGGGAAAAACCTCTATGACATTTTTATGATTCTAATAATTAAAAAAAAATAAGTAATAAACAAAAGATTGTTTAATTTTACGATTGCGGTAGGATAGTAATAAAACGCTCATAAATGTGCGTGTACGCTGAAGTGCTCTTATTTTCCGTTAGCTACCTGTAACGGATAATTTTTTTTTTTCATAAAAGTCCTTAATGTTTTTTAGGATTCTTGGGAATAATAAAAAATTTGCAGCACACACAAACTGTATCCACACAAAGGGTTATCCCAAATTATAGTATCAGTATTTATAAGATCTCCTTGACCCTTTTTATTTCATTCAAGAAGTGTTTGCGATAACGCAAACATCATTTAATACCTACACAAAAATTAGAGTCATACAGCTTAGAAGTTAAAAACAATTTTCAAATATTAATAAAAATGAGCCAGAAAGCCAGAACATTTTCATGTAAAAACGATCCAGATTTATTTTGTTATGTGTGCGGCCAATATATCACCGGGAAAAAACGGAAGTGGTTCTTACTTCATTGCAAAAGTCATATCAAGATTGCTATAATATCTATCCGCACAATTTGAACCAGCATTGGACACCGAGTACTATATGCATTCCATGTCGATTGAATTTATCTATGAAGTCTTCTAACGTAAAGTAAGTATAAATTAATAGATTTGGAATATTTTATAATTACAATATTTCTTAATTAAAATTTGAATTCTTCATATTCCTGATTTCAATTTTTTTTTTTCATTTTACAGACGACACTTGGAAATTTTGAAGCCTATGCTATGGAGAGAAACAGCGAACCACGCATCCGAGTGTTATTTTTGTTTAAGTACAAAAAGCATATTTTATGGCCCACAAATTCGCAAATTGGTGAACGATACTGAATTTGGCAGTTCAATGTCAGAAATTGAGAAGAATGCATGGGATTCGTTTGTATGGGTTATTCAAAATTTCTTAGGAAATAACAAGGGTGATGATTACGTTGCGCACGTTGAAGAGATGTTAACTCACTTCCAGAATCTTGGATGCAACATGAGCATCAAATTACACTACCTGCACAGTCACTTAGATCGTTTTCCTGAAAATCTAGGAGACTTGAGTGAAGAACAGGGCGAACGATTCCACCAAGATATCCGGACAATGGAGGAACGATACCAGGGTCGCTGGGATGCACACATGATGGCTGATTTTTGCTGGAGTATTCAGAGTAACACTTCGTTATTCAACAATAGTAGAAAATCGACTAAAAGAAAATTTCAGAGTTTGTAGTTTATAATACATATTTATTTATTTATTTTCTTGTTTTATTTATTATAATAAATGTGAATAATAAAATATAAATTTTCTACTATTTAATTTATTTATTATTTACATTTAAGCTCATCCAACACAAATGTCTTTCCGAAGAATAGAATCAGTATATTCTAGGTAGGGTTTTGCCAAAAAATACACGAATGTTACTATGTAATGCATTTTTTATGTGAAAATTTGTACATAGCATGGGGAAAATGTTTTCAAAATTCAATCAATCGAAAGAAGAACATTAACTACTCAATTTATGTATATCAGACAAAAAACTAAAATTTGGTGAAAATGAGCGAATTCACTTAATTGTGAATAAATTCGAAAAAAAATCAATCGATTTTTATGATCGATATCTCATTTTGTTCCTATTACATGTGGCTTTGCGATAAAGCAATAAATCTGAACGATTTTTGCCGTTTTCGATTTTTTATGATTTTTTTTAAACCAAAAAAATTTGCTGTTTTCACGTAAAAAAATATTTTTTCCCTCAATTTTTATTATAACTCCAAAACTACTGAGCCGATTGAAACGCAATATATTAACGGATTAAAGGCTATGTAAATTTCAGTTTTTCTAAATTTATTTGAATAATATCGGACTAATTTTTTTTAGTTATCATTAATTATGTGGAGACACGTCTAAAAAAATTTATAATTTTAATTAAAAATTTTTTAAAAAAAAAACCTCTCCATAGAATTTCAAAATTGAACCATATTTGTACTACTGGGACCACAATACATCAAAATTGTATAGTGGTTTTCAAAGCCCCTAAAATTTTTTCAAAATTGTTGCCTTGTGTTATTGTATCACTAGGTGCAGTAGATTTGTGGTGGGAAATTTAAAAAAAATCGGATTACTTAACACTTGGCGACCTTCGCAAAAAGCCTATGGACAAAAAATAAAAATAAATTTAAAAAAATATGTTTTGTTATACATCATCTGTAATTTCAGACATAATTATGATCATAATAAGTCATGTTTCGTGTAGTATTTGAGTGCGAAAACAAAATATTCCACCAAAAAAAAAAAGCTGCCATTTGTAGTGCAAATCAAATCGCAATATCTCGAAAATCGTTAGTACTGTAATGACAAAAATTACCAATGAAATTTTTACCAACATAAACAAATATTTTCTATCGTCTTTCTATTATATTAGTTTTATTGAAGTTATTGTTTAGTTCCCATTTTTTTTTATATATATATACAACACATTAGTTTTATTAGTTAAGTTTTCTTCCCTATGAATTACTGGTATTTAAAAAAAAAAAGAAAGAATAGAATAAATGTATTTAATGTATCTTTAGCGCCATCTAGTATTCAATAGTATAGTTAAAAGTAGTAGCTGTACAAAAATACGACACTGTTGAGATGTATAATTAGTGTCATACGTTGCAACTGTGTACGCCACGTCATCTGTATGTTTTGTTTATCTTGTTTAGTTGTATGTACGAGTGTGTATACATGTGTCGCTAGCAAAATCATATAAAAGGCGGTGTTGTTACGAGAAGAAAGTGAGTTAGCCAGTAGACGCCCACGAGGAAAAAAATAGTTTGTAACGAACCCTTTACGACGCTGAGCTACCCCAGCCTCTTGCGAAAAACGTGTCGTTACAATGGCGCCCGAGCAGGGACCTAAATAAACTGTTTAAAAAAAAAAAAAAAAAAAAAGAGACAAAGAAAAAAAAAAGAGACAAAAAAAAAAAACTAAAAGTTACAAACAAATCAGTGAACGTACGGGATTGTCTGTTAAAAAAAAAAAAAAAAAAAAAGAGAAAAAAAAAACTAAAAGTTACAAAGAAATCAGTGAAAGTGCGGGATTGTCTATGAAAAATTTTTACGAACATATCCGATTAAAAATGTTAAAGTCGGCGTGGGCATATACTCTAAAAAAGGACGATTTAGTGACATATTTAACGGAGTTCGAATTAAATTCCACAGGAAATGTGGACGAACTCAGAAAACGGTTTGGGAAGTTTTTAGGAACAGAACATGACCCGGCCCGACTTCAACGGCTTTTCGAATTACAAACAAAGCATGAGGGCATTACGGCACCACCGTCACCGAAGATAACCTTGCAGTTGCCGAAAGATGGAATCGGTAACCAATCTACAACACCCGTGAAAAGTGAAACTCACCAACAGCTAGAAGATTCATCAATTGTCATACCGTCTAAAAATACATTGCCAGAAAATAAGGTAATCGTGATAGACCAGGTAAGAAAATGGGGTTTGAAATATGATGGTGGTCGCGATCCTATGGGATTCATAGAACGGCTTGAAGAATTATCAGGGATGTATGGCATCAATCTTGATGAGCTACCGCGGATAATGCCAGAATTCTTTCGCGACAGAGCCTTACCTGGTTTAGAAACAATAATAAACATTGGCTAGCGTGGAAATCATTCAAATTCGATTTTTGTAAATTTTTTCTCCCTCCACGATACTTTGAAAGGTTAGAGGATGAAATTCGCAAACGCATTCAACGCCCCCGGGAAAATTTTAAAGATTACGTCCTTTCGTTACAAAGCCTTATGCGACATACCAGTCTTACCGAGGACCAAAGGCTCGAAAGAATTTTCTGCAACGCCCAGTCAAATTACCAATGGTATATCCGAAGGAGGGATTTTTCATCATTGAGTGATCTAATTTCACTAGCCGATGAGTAAGAAAGTATTCCCAATGCTCCTCAACAAGGCCGGGGGGAATACCACCGTATGCTTTCGGGCCCAAATAACAACTTTGTTTGCGTAGAGTGTGGACGCCGAGGGGTTCGTAGTGAAGATTGTTGCGTTAACCAATCGGGGAATTCCCACCGAGGCGAAACCTTTTAAAATGCGAAGAACTCAGATTAACTGCAACCTTGCTTATTGAGAAGAAAATGGTTACTGCCACAATCGATACTGGAGCAACCCGTAGTTTTATTAAGCCAGATTTTGTCACACAACTAAAGAACCCTACCTATATTCAAGAAGACGTTGAGGTGGTTTTAGCTGATGGATCTCATAAAATTCTTACTAACAGCACAAAATTCACTGTAACCCAGGGAAATGTTACCGCCAGATGCACATTCCTTGTTCTACCCGAATCAACCGAAAATATGATCCTGGGCTTAGATTTTCTACGAAGATTTAACACTACTATCAAGTGCGCCGGTCTAAGTTTGACTTGTGAACCTGAATATCCAAGGACAGGGAATGCATGGTCATCGTAGAGCCCTTCTCCAACAATGCTGAAGAGGTGAGTGGAAAAGATATAATTTATAATATCCCTAAAGATCCGACCTTTCCCAGGGAAACCCTTAACCAACGGACTGTAACGGAAAATACGACCAACGAACAACAAAGGGTCGAACGATTCCTAAGGAATGAATTGGAAAAATTTCAGAATCTTCAGGGTTTATCCCATATTGCTACTCACAAAATTGTCATGAAGGATGACCGTCCCATCAAAATACGTTACGCCCAAAGAAATCCAGCAATGCAGGCCATAATCGATGAGGAAATTAACAAACTAATTGTCCGGGGATGTATTGAACCATCTTGTAGCCCATATAGTTTCCCTATAACCTTAGCAAAAAAGAAAAATGGTACTTGGAGAACGTGTGTAGATTTCCGCCAGTTAAATCTTAGATCCGTGCCAGATGCTTACCCTCTACCCCCGTATTGATACAATCCTTAATAGACTTCGGGATGCCAAATATGTCAGTAGTTTGGACCTCAAGGATGGATATTGGCAAATCCCGTTGGACAAGGACAGTAGAAAGTATACCGCCTTCGCCGTTACTGGTCGAGGTTTGTACCAATGGCGTGTAATGCCATTTGGCTTACACTCGGCTCCCGCAACCTTCCAAAGAGCTTTAGATAGTGTGATAGGACCCGATATGGAACCCCATGCCTTTGCCTACCTGGATGACATAATCGTTATTGGAAAGACTTTAGATGAGCACCTAGCTAATTTAAAAGAAGTCTTTCGCAGGCTGAGAGCCGCAAACCTTAAAATTAATCCCGATAAATGTGAATTTCTTAAGCGTGAAACCAAATACCTGGGTCACGTTGTGAGCGGAGATGGCATAAAAACGGACCCTGATAAAGTTGCCGCGATTTCGAAGATGCAACCGCCAAAAACTGTAAAGGAGGTCCGGCGTTTTCTAGGAGTTGCATCATGGTATAGACGCTTTGTTTCCGAATTTGCAACAATTTCACAACCATTAACTCAACTTCTAAAGAAAGGTAAACATTTTAAATGGGGAGCAGATCAGCAAGCTGCGTTTGAATTATTGAAGGCCAAATTAACCGAAGCACCAGTGTTGGCCTGTCCTGATTTCACAAAAACGTTCACCCTTCAGACAGATGCAAGCGATTATGGTCTTGGAGCAGTCCTGACTCAGGAACTTGAGGGAGCTGAAAGAGTCATCGCCTACGCCAGCCGGCATTTGAACAAAGCCGAAAAAAATTACTCAGCTACTGAAAAGGAATGCCTGGCGATTATTTGGGGCATAAGAAAAATGAGGCCATATTTAGAGGGTTACCAGTTTATCGTGTTGACCGACCATTTATCACTGAAATGGCTTAATTCTATTGAAAGTCCCACAGGAAGATTGGCCAGATGGGCGTTAGAATTACAACAATTTAACTTTACGGTTCAATATAGAAAGGGGAAACATAATGTAGTTGCCGACGCTCTATCTCGCCAGCCATTAGAAACTCTTAACATTGTCAACGTACAGCCCACAACCACAAAATGCCCCTGGTTACAAAAGCGAATGGAAGAGGTACGGAAGAATCCGGAGAAATATTCCGATTATACGATAGTCGAAAATCAACTCTATCGGCATTTTCCTCGTCATTTAAATGACGATGACTGCACTCCGTGGAAGCTGTGTGTGGCAGAATCATTGCGAAATCGTGTTTTGGAGGAAAATCACGATAGTGCTGCCGCCGGACATCTGGGTATAAGAAAAACAATTGCCAAAATTGCAAATCGTTACTATTGGCCCGGTATGTTTCGTGATGTAAGCCGATTCGTCCGCCGTTGTGGTTCATGTCAACGGTTTAAAGTAAGCCAACAACTGCCGGCTGGAGAGATGTTAACACGGGTACCGGAGGAACCATGGGCCACCATATGTGCTGATTTTGTGGGTCCCTTACCGAGGTCCAAGCATGGTTGTACAATGCTTCTAGTATTTTTTGACCGGTTTTCTAAGTGGACAGAACTAGTGCCACTACGAAAGGCCACTGCAGATGGTCTTGTTAAAGCTTTCCGCGAACGAATAATTTCCCGTTATGGCGTTCCGAAAGTTATTATAACCGACAACGGCACCCAGTTCACTTCACGCATTTTTCAACGATGCCTGGAAGAGTTAGGGGTACGTCAACAGTTCACCGCTCCATATACGCCCCAGGAAAACCCCACTGAACGGGCAACCGAACGGTCAAAACAATTATTGCACAATTCTCTAGTCAAGAACATACCAAATGGGACGAGTTTATACCCGAAATTATGCTTGCTGTGAACACTAGTGTATCAGAAACAACTGGTTATTCTCCGGCTTACCTCACCCAGGGACGAGAGCCTCGTCTACCCAAAGCGCTCTATGATGAGGTTACGGTTGGGACTGGAGCAAGAAACCCAAACCCTGACGAACGAGCAGAGGAGTTAAAGGAAATCTTCCGAATAGTAAAAGAAAATTTGCTTAAGGCCTCGCAAGATCAGAAACGACACTATAACTTACGACGGCGGTCTTGGAAACCAAAAATCGATGACCTAGTCCTGGTACGACAACACCCACTCTCACGGGCCATTGATAATTTTGCTGCCAAGCTCGCGCCAAAATATGGGGGGCCCTACACGGTAGTGGAATTTGTGTCACTTGTTATCGTCAGGGTTCGGGGGGCAAGCGATAGGGACGTCCGTACTGCACATCTTAGTGACTTAAAACCATTTGAACATTAAAACTTTGTAATTTTTATTTTATTTTTTTTCTTCTCATTTGGTTTTACCTAGATATCCGGAAGGAATAAAAAGAAAAATTAAAATGGATGAGAAGTACGAGGAGTCTAAGATAAGGTTTCGCAAGTCTTGGGAGCGGGAACAGGCAAAGGGTCGTCGTACAGTACTACTTGATGCTGACGATATTCCCACCACAAGTAAGGGAAAAACTGGGAAATACGCGAATTCAAGAGACCCCCGACTCCAACAGTCAAAACCAGGAGCCAAACGCCAATACGCACATATAATTCGAATGACAACCCAAGTACCAAGTCAGATAATAAACGATCGGCCACAACAACAACCAACGGCAAAACAGAAACCGGATATGCAAAACCCACAACCCAAACCAAACATATCACCAAGATTAAATTCAGCACTAGATCCTCCATTCTCGTCCCCTCAACCTCCGGCACAACCATCACCAATAAAAGAGGAAAACAACAATTCTACGGCACAATCATCCCAGTCACCAAGAGCCTTTTTGGCAGGATTATCGGTTGATAAAACTATTGACGCCTATTTTGTATCAAATCCATCGTCTGCTCCATCACCGACACCAATGAATTGCGAAGTACTCGACCCAGTGGAAAAGGACGTGTTGATATATGATGACGAATCTCCTGTTGGCGCTTGTGGTTATCAGGGTAACAACAAAACCACCAACACAACGTCACGTTCCCCACACATGCAACATGAACATCAGAACACAGGCCTACCACCAGGGGGCCGTATGAAGTTTACTAGACCACCAACTCCTGCTAGACCAGTCCATACCTGGATGGACGATGACGAAGAAGGAGAGAAGAGCCAGGATGAGGAAACAGAAGACGATGTGATCACACTTTCACAATCTGAAGAAGAATTTGAAGATTTGTTTAATCATCAGAAAATTGAAGAGAAATATTCTGAATCCACCGACAATAAAACGGGCTCTGGTTTCGATGACATGGGCTGGATTCCCGAAAATGAACCTTTATCATTAGAGACAAGACGTGCTTTATTTGGTCTCTGGGATAAAACAATAGCTATACGGATGCCTTCACCACTTCCACCCAGATCACCACCTTCCCTCGATTCGGATGATCCTAGTTACCGACCGCCAACCCCACCAAAACGAAAGGGGTTCTGTAGCTATGACGTTAAGGATAGAGAATACCAATTTTTGGGAATGCCGTGTTACGAGCGAACAATGACGGTAAGAGTATTATTTCCCCACAACAAATCATATCAGTCCATCGAAGGTCGCCCACAGACAATAGTTGTACCAGCATCAGCATCTACCCAAAGAACATCGTCACCGAAGACACCAAAATCAATAATTGCAACTGCTCAAATACCTACTTTAGATCTGTCATTGTCCTCGTCAACAGAAAGATCACCGATTCAATTATCAACATTATCATCTTTGTCCTCAACATCAACCTCATCCAAAACAATGTCGACGCCAAAGACTCCAGAAACAACGTTGTCAACATCAACTTCGTCATCAATATCCACGCTAAAACCGCAACTAGCAACAGCACTCACCAAAAACCCGAAAGAACAATCACCAATGTCAGCGCCACCAACGCCGAGGCCTCGTGTAAAGGGAAATTATTTATTGTCCCCACAACGAGCTGAATCATTATCATCACTAACATACTCCTGGTACGGCTCACCTCCTAAAACTCCGATGCCTCTATCAGGATCACCTTTTATTAACATGGTTACACCAAAACCTGTATTACCAGCCACCACCCGTTCCGCTTCTTCATCATCCTCAACTTCTGACTCACCAAGTGCCACCGGCGAGCCAGCTACGGAAAACTTGATAAAGGTGGAGATATTAGATGAGGATACCCAATCACCTGGAGAACGTATAAATCATCGACTTCAACCCTCTGAAGCGCGGGCAGATTTAAATTTGTCAACAACCCAACAATGGGTTGATGAAATCAACACAGTACCCGACACCACAAGAGATACAACCAACCGAATTAGCATGGCAAAAGATACCAATAGAATTGAAGAAGATTATCGCCGAAATGATCACCGGTCGGAGTTACCATAAACAAATAAAAACAATCAGATCAGTGGGAGCCAATCTGTACCGCATAATCATCGCCCGAAGTGGACGCACCCGAGTCCTTTGGCTGAACTCAATAAAATAGAACCTACAGTTCATCTACGTCCCGAAAGAAGGGGGGCAATGTAATGACAAAAATTACCAATGAAATTTTTACCAACATAAACAAATATTTTCTATCGTCTTTCTATTATATTAGTTTTATTGAAGTTATTGTTTAGTTCCCATTTTTTTTTATATATATATACAACACATTAGTTTTATTAGTTAAGTTTTCTTCCCTATGAATTACTGGTATTTAAAAAAAAAGAAAGAATAGAATAAATGTATTTAATGTATCTTTAGCGCCATCTAGTATTCAATAGTATAGTTAAAGTAGTAGCTGTACAAAAATACGACACTGTTGAGATGTATAATTAGTGTCATACGTTGCAGCTGTGTACGCCACGTCATCTGTATGTACGAGTGTGTATTACATGTGTCGCTAGCAAAATCATATAAAAGGCGGTGTTGTTACGAGAAGAAAGTGAGTTAGCCAGTAGACGCCCACGAGGAAAAAAATAGTTTGTAACGAACCCTTTACGACGCTGAGCTACCCCAGCCTCTTGCGAAAAACGTGTCGTTACAGTACGATTTTAAAATATTCGTGATCAGCATGTCAAAATTTATAAAAAAAACATTATGTGTCGCAAGAAATATTTTTACTAAATTTGTATCAAGTAACATATAGATCTAATACTAATCTAATCAGAACAATAAATTAAAAATTTTTCAAAAAAAGTTTTTTTTCATACAAAAAAATGACCCGCCTTTTCAAAATATGTGCTTTAATATTTTTAAAAGGCAATTACCTAGATTTCACATTACAAATCTCATTACCTTTATATGGGGATATCGCTCAAAATAATGACATATCATGCTAACCTTTCGAAAAAAAAAACCAAAAATATGTGGAGTCAGTCTAAAAATTAATTTTAAAGAAAAAACTAAATTATTAAAAAAAAAGAGTCCATATAGTTAAGAACTGAGCAAGTGATGTGAATTTTCAAGGAAATAAAGGATAAACTTTTAGCAAATGCACTAAGCAAAATAAAAGTGAGGAAAAAGAAGTTGTGAAAACACAACAACCATTGAATTGAATGTTGTAATTTGGCTCTTTCAGGGAGGGAGTTCATATAAAGATACTTTTCATCGCTTATTCCCTAATTTTTAAATTCTATGAAAATCCAATGTTTGGATGTTATTTAGCATGAGTGCAAAGTATTAAAATGTTTCAGTGTTAAAGGTAGCTATAATCACTACTTCTGAAGGATGCATGAAAAAAGACCCTTGAGGATTAATTAAGGTTTGTGTTCGAAAAATTTTAACACAGAAAAAAAATAATAAAAAGTTAAATACGAAATGTATGTTCTTTAAAACATGCTTTGTTAATAAAAAATATATTCTAGTTTACAAGCACTGTTGCCTGGTTTGACGATTTATCGTCATTTTGACGATTTTTAGTACCTAAATTACTAAATGACGATTTGACGATTTTGCTTCCAAAATGACGATTTTTTGACAAACGTTTAATATGTCAGCAAAACATGTTTATTTGCTATTATTAAAAAATCACCGGATCTATTTTTGGATTTTTATTATTTCGATAAAATTAAAAACTATTTTTTATTGAAAGTTTAGCAAAAAAGTTATTTTGTGGATTCATGTTAGGTTTATTTTAATTTATTTTCTGCCCTTAATAACGGTAAAGACCACTGCAAATGCAGATAAAAACAAATGAAATTTCACCTGAAAAAAAGAACGACTTACATATTAGTAAATTCAACTAACATAGTCATTTGTTTTTTACTGTTCAAAAAATTAACTACAATTGTATCATTAATGGTGTGGTTCAGTCAGTGCAGTAAAATATAAACAAACATTAATTTGTTTTATTTTTTTAATTAAAAAAAAAAAATACTGTACAAATGAATGTAAAATCATAATACTGTAATTTAATGTGGATTGTTTTTTAAATGAACTACAATTGCAGTCAAAAATGAAATTTCTTCTACAAATGACTGTTTTTCACTTAAAAATAAAGATACTGTATTACAACTGAAACAACGACAAATACTTACAGCAGAAGTTCCCTGCGTATGTGCTTACTTTTTTCATGGTTGGCAAACACTACCTTTTCATTACAATGGAAGTTGCCTTCCACGGCCACACCAATGCCGTTATGAACGTTTTTAAAGCTACGATTCCAATAGTTGCATGTATCTTTACAGGGTTTATTTCAAAACTCTACCCATTAAATTTTATTACATCAACAAAATAATGTTATAAATCGTCGTTTCGGTATTTTAGCGTTATTTTGACTTTAACTAGTTCAAGATTTTTCAAAATCAAACAGGCTAAATAGAAAACTAAAACCGTTTACATAAGAAGAACATGTCTTTATTGGAATCGCTTTTTTAAATTTCCATTCCGCTATTAGTGTTACTGTTATAGCTAATCGTTATTATGAAAAGTTATTGAATGCCAACCCAGCTTTTTTTAATATTAATATTTTTATAAAGTTTAGTTAGTGTAAGATTGAGAAAAAAATAAAATATTTTTAAATTAAAAAAAAACATCCAAGTTTTGCGAAACAAACATCGAATTCGAATATTCTCGTTTATAAATCCAAAAATAAATCCGGTGCTTAAAAAACAGGCCTAATATAATATAAATAATGTGTTCCAAAGTGAAACTTCAGATATTCACAATTTATATTTGAAAATGGAAAAACAAGCAGTAATAAACAATATTTAAATAAAAATAAATAATAATATAAATAATAAAAAAATAATTTTTAGCAATATTAAAAACCAACCCAAAAATAGGAAATAATCAAAATTTCAAAATTTATTGTATTAAACTATGGCATCACATGTAATGCAATTTGAAACTTTAATTCGTTAATGGAAGTCCAAATTTAATAATTAAAGAAAATAACATTGTTAAAGAATTTCTAAACTATGTAAAAGAATTTAGGATTTAAAAATTGTGCTACTGAAGTGGTGTTTACAAAATTATGTAGAAGGAATTAACAGTTAAAATGGTAAAGTGCTATCGCTATAAAATTTCATGATTTTCGAAGTTTAAATTACAGAAAAGTGTAAAAAAATCGTATTATATTACACCGATAGTACATGAGCATTTGAAATGTGAATTAAATTATTATTATTTTTTTTTTATTAAAAATTTTATCCCACTTGTAACAAATATTTTTTGTCTTGACGATTTTTTGACGATTTTTTAAAATAAAATGACGATTTTGACGATTTTTATTGGAAAATTTGACGATTTTATGCTCAACATACCTGGCAACACTGTTTACAAGCAACAAAAAAAAACAGTTTTATTCTCCCTCTATACATTAATTCACGTTTTCGGGAAACCCTCCCATTAAGGACTTCAAAGTACTTTTTGTAACCTTCTCGGAGCAGTTTTTCCATCTCTGCTTAAAATCGTCCATGCCAAAAATGTTTTTTTTTTTTTTTTGGCATTTAATTCTCTTTTACCAAGAGCACAATATCTATTAACGGATCTTGTTTGATTTGCATCCCTTGGTACAAAAACAATGTTATTTGCTTCATACTACAGAAGGGCCCTCTTGCTGTAGTGACAAGATGCCAAGTCAGGCCAGAAGTATTGTGTTGGCGTATAAATGAAAGTAGTTTTTTTGCAAACATTATTTTATATAAATTGCTTCCTTTTCCACAACTGCATATTGCTTGCCATACCAGGATCTTTTTAGGGAATTTTTTATCAAGATTACATCGTTTTCTTCTTGAGTCAGATTTATCTCAATGGTCAAGTATCCCTTAAGTCGTTGAATTACTTTTGAAACAATCTGACGACTAACTTTTGATTCCTTGGCTAATTTTTGTATATGTCCAACACAGATTTTGTTTAAAATATTTAATTGTTTTCAAACGAATTTCTTTTTCATCACTCATTTTTTTGAAAACTTAAAAGACATTTTCTAGATTGTCATTAACTTATTTACTTACATTTTTTCAAACTTAAATATTACACAAATTTTAAAGAAATGTTATGATTAAAGTTATAAGGGAAAGAGCATGATAAAATGATTTCGAACGCACACATTATTATCCAATTACGAAGAAACATTTCGGCATTGGTGCAAAGAAATACTTCTGCATTGGTGCAAATAAATACACATGCGTTAGTGTAAAAAAGTCTCCTACATTAGTGCGAAAAGTCACTCTTGCATTGGTGCAAAAGAACCGATTCCGCACTAGTGCAAAAATACTGCAATATTTCTATTTACGCCTCCTTAAAAAATTACTTAAAATAGAAAATAAATTTTAAGCAATATATAATATAGGGTATGTGAAATTGCAAAAATTCAAACTGTAGGAATTGCCGAAGTTTGTGCTAGTTTTTTATATTTTTTATAATTCATAGCATTTAACTGCTTTTAAGGTCTGGGAGTTTTATGTATTTAAGGCTTAAATTTTATTAGAAGTACAAGTGGCTTATAACTTACATTTTAAATTATCAGCCTTATCGATTCCCACCAGAGGCACTGGTCTGTTTTCGCTACAACGCGCCGAAGGCCATAGTAAAAAGAAGGGTTTCTTTGATATGTTAAGATAATATCGATTAAACAATAAAATAGACCCTTCTCAGTAAAAAAATAAAAAATTTAATTTTTACATATTTTGGACAAAATGCACATACCTCAACTTTGTGTTAGTTTTGGTTCTTTAAACATAAAAATATAAAAATAAAAGTAGGGGAAAGGGCCCCAAGATGGACATTGCGTATAAAATGTTTGCATAAGGTGGCACCACCTCTGTTATTGTTGTTTTTTGTATAGACGCAGTTTTCTATACATACTCGAAGAAAAAAAATTTGTTACAATAGTTTTTCTACTGCAAGGACAAAATAAGTTGTTTGTTCAAAAAGATCTTGAAAATAATTTATTGAGTTATTTAAGTTACTTAAATTTGCGATTTCGCACTGGTATACATATATGGCTGTATAAATATTTATTTATCGCATAACGATATTCTAAAATGATTTTTATTGATATTTTTTGTCTGAATAAATTTTAAGCAACTCTCAAAATATTTCTTCAAATGCTCTAAGAGGGACATTCTTAAGACGTTAAGATGGCCACGTTTTTTTTTTTTTCTTTGGTATTGAAAGTTGAAAGTAAATTTGAAACTAAAATATATATATAGTTATCAGTTCCTCACATTATATTGCAGATTCGAAAGTTAAACAACGTGCTCGTGAAGAAAAACAGACAAAGTCTCTGGTCAAAAAGTTCATCAGCCAACGTCACGAAATTATTTAGAACAAAATTCAAGTCGACAGAAAATCATATGGGGCTTCCCTTCCCATTCCATATTATTTTGTTAAAAAAGTTACACAAAAGTAAATCTAGTCCTATTCGACCTACAACATTTTTTTAAACTAAAAAATATATACTTTAACTTCATGCTATAATAAAAATAAAATTTTCGTTTCCTTACAATAACAAAGTTTATAAATTTCCATGTAAAAATTAAGAACTTTTATATTCCGAAAAAAAATTGAGCTATCTCAAAGGATTTACCAGAAAAATTAAAAATATAAACATATAGGTCTCACAAACCTAGATTAAGTTTCTAAGGTTTATCTATATTTTTATTAAAATTGACCTTTTTAAGTTTCAAACAATGTTAGAAAAGTGTATACAAAATATTTAAAATAAAGTTTCTTTAATGAAGTCAAACACAAATTTTCAAAAATGTTTTTATAATTTAAAGCAAAAGTTTCAGATCTATTTCACCAGTGTCATGCATAAAGTTTTAAATGGTTTTATTATGTATTTAATAATAAAAATTTGGTTAGAAACAAAAATTTAACAATCTGTTTAAGTTGGCTAAAACCTAAAATAATAAGTTCATAAAGTTTGGAAAATGAAAGTCATTTTAAAAACCACAAAAATTGATATTACAGTTGCTTAATGAATTTTTCAAGCTTCAGCCACCCATTATTAAGTGAAATCCAACATTTTGTATATCTCATAATAAAAAAAATCTGCGCCCATGCATTGAAATCTTGTTGATTTTTATAACAGTCTCATAAATAGAATTTTCATATGAAACAACAATAAATTTTGCTTTTAACACTTTTATAAACATCAAAAAAAATGATTTTGGCTGTACCCGTACATACTTTGTATGGTGTATGAGGATTTTCTGGGAAGTATGCCTATACCCAACTAAATATCAAAAAAAAATGTAAAAAAATATATTGCAGGGATAAGGACTTTAACTTATTACCAAGCAGAATGTTCCGTAATACCGACTTACCACGAAAGTAGTAAGTTTGTATTATCATAAAGCCGTAAAAAAATGGGTGTCTTCCTAAATAACATAAGTTTTCTTTTTAAGTTCGGTACCGTGAAATAACTCCCAAATGAAATAAGTCCCAATGAAATAACTCCGAATGAAATAAGTCCCAAAAAAAAAATTAAATGAGTCCCGATTTTAATAAATGAAATAACCTCCAAAGAAAAAATGAAATAAACCCAAAAATTTGGGAGTTATTTTATTACTATGAATGCAACAACTCCCAATAAAAAAAGTAAAAAAAAAAAAAAAAAATAATTCCCAATTCAAAAATATCGAATTCTATTTATTTCGTAAATACATGTAAAAACGTACATAATATTAAACATATTATAAATATAAAATTTAACGTATACATAAATATACAAAAATAATCAACAAAATTAATAGAACAAAACATATTAAAAATGTATTTATAGAAAAACCTGGAATAATCTTTGTTTTAAAAGTTAAAATAAATTAGTTTACATAGCATGGAGTAGTGAAACAGTGCGTAGGGGGGAGGCGGCGCGTAAAATTCGCTGCCTTGGCCGCGCCTATAGGACGCGAAACACGGTGGCGCCGCATTACGCGAAACGCGACCGCGCCGCACAGTGGTTTATCGTCATAGTAGAAATGGAAAAAAATAGAAGGAGTCATCGTAGAACATCCAAATTTTTTACAGACGCTTTTTTTATCATCATTAGGAAATATATGAAGAATAAAATATGTCCGCCCACTTTTACGCCCACTCCCCATACAAGTGAAATATATAAATGGCAATATTTTCATTTGAATTTATGCTATTTCAACCGAATTCGGTATATATATGTTTTGTAGCAATTAAAATCAATGGCTAAAAATTTACGAAATTCGCCCACAACCACGCCTACTTCCCATATAACAAAATTGTTTAATATGATGTATATCCCTTGTTATCAATGCTACAATCCCTAAACTTCATAGGATTATTAAAAATAATATCATATCCAAATCTTCCATACACACCCCTCCTCTAATACCCCAACTTTCCCTATCAATTTTCTAAATAATTAGAAAATTAACATGTAACCTGGTTTTAAACCAAACACGCTTTTAATCCTAGTAATAATAAAAAAACATTAAAATGAAACATGTATATATAAAATTAATATTTTATTATAACAGCAATTCCTTAACATCTTCAGGTAGATCTAATTCCTGCTTTTTTTGAACTTTTCGAAACTTATTTATAAAAGGATCCGAAGAAGCTAAAAGTAAGTGCATCACATCTTCATTTGTTGATATCCTACTATCACGATAATCGCGATTCCTCGCTTCCTGGGCTTCTTCTAATAACATTCCGATAGGTAAAATTGCTGCTGCTATTATTTTTCCTCCATGTATCAAGACTTTATGTACGGTCATTGGCATGTAGTACCAGCTATACAACCTAACATATAATTGGGCAGTGTTCGAACAATATTGCTGAAACTTATTCGGACATATATCAGCGTTGCTGTTAATAGTTATTAAAATTACTTTGAAACGATGAATAAGATTTTCATCTACACCCACAGCTTCAGCAGTAATTCTGGGATTTTCAAAAAACCTCCTTGATGTATTTTTGACGTAATATAACGAGAGAATGCGTAATAAGCAATAAAAAGTAGCTTGTTTTCTATTTAAACGTTTACTAGACAAAGGCTAGCAAAAACTAGCAGCTGAATTTAACTTTATTGTTTAAATTAGACTTCAAGCTTTCATTTGGTATAAGGTAGAGCACCGCGCTCGACCGCGCACAAAAGTTCTAGTCCATCAAAGTTGAAGAAAATAATAATTTTTAGACTCCTAAGATGAAGCAAATTTTTGTCAAAAATTTTTTTTTCTTTAATTTTTTTTTTTTTAATTTTCATCTTAAATACCTAAATTATGGGAAAATACACAACAACAATACATATTTAAAGTCATTCCAAGAGTTTTTAGTTTCTTACTATTTTTTAGGATTTTCTTTCAAATGTTGTGTGTTAGACTTGGCACACTTTGAGGAAACGCCTACAAAAAAGTAATGAAAATATCGCCCTAGCATTTCAGATACA
The DNA here is from genome assembly GCA_021234595.1 of Delia radicum. Classification (NCBI taxonomy): domain Eukaryota; kingdom Metazoa; phylum Arthropoda; class Insecta; order Diptera; family Anthomyiidae; genus Delia; species Delia radicum. The sequence goes on from CM037853.1 coordinate 136,606,641, forward strand.
TGATATTCAATATGTTTTTAATGAAATTAATAAATTTCATCATGAGCGGAAAACATGAAATTCAGTATTAATTTCAACTTTTCAACCACTGTGCGCCGCAGGACGCGAATCGCACGCACCGCTTTCCAGAGGTGGCATGTCATAACGTCCAATGACATAATGTCCATGGACATTATGTCACTCGTAAAGTGTCATAATGTCCATGGACTTAATGACAATTTGAAAAATGTCGTAATGGACATTACGACATTACGATATTATTTTTTTGGCTATTATGTCACTCTCAAATGTGGCGTAGCGTCCAGACTTTTTAAAATAAAAACATTAATAATATTTAGTATATCAATACAATTTTTTTAAATATTCTTTAGTAGTATATCACAATATAAAGCTAAATTTATAAATCGTATAATCACACGCAGAGAAACTGTATTTCTCGAAGCCGCCTGGCGAGTTATACGGAGGAAAAAAACCCTAAAAGCGGCCGAAGGCCGCCACACAGAAAAACTTGTTTTTACAAATTACTTCATGTCTTAAAAATATAAGATTTCAACGGATTCGACATCTGATTTGAAAAACAAGTTCTTCTGTGTGGCGGCCTTCGGCCGCTCTTAGGGGTTTTTTTCCTCCGTAGAACGCTGCAGGCGGCTTTGCGAAATAAAGTTTTTCTGCATGCGACACAACAGAAACTTCAAAATTACTGATCTGTTTCTACACTGGAGTATAATGTCCATGGACCTTATGTCACCCAAAAAGTGGCATTATGTCCATGGACTTTATGTCATTCGATCTGTGGACATAATGTCACATTGTAGAGTGTCATAAAGTCCATGGACATTATGACACTTTTCGAGTGACATAAAGTCCATGGACATTATGTCATTGTTATGTCATGCCACCCTTTCCAGACCCATCCTCCTTCTGAGATGTCTTAACTTTTCATAATATTCAATATGTACCAAAATTAATTGCTTAAAACATCCGAGCGGAACAATTGAAAATGTACCATCAGTCAAAATCTTTTTTTATTGTTGTTGGGAATATTTTCATTAATTAGCTTGACCATCTTATCTGATTCTAAGACGCAGTACGCAAAGTCGTTAGAGTCGTGGCACGCTTTAAAACACGGTGTTTTGTCACGACCCTCATGCAACGTATATTCAAACTTTTTAAAAATATTTTTTTTTTTAAACATATTGACAACATCGGTCGGATTATTTGGATATGCCGCAAAAACTTTTGCTGTCAAATATTGCAGACCGCGTTTGACTTTGTTGAAATCAATGTTTTTAGTTGACTCTTGATTGCTTTTTTACAAGCAAGAAAAACATTGTTAACAATGCAATGCAAGAAAAATCTGATAGATTTAACTTTCCTTACGCACACGTTCCGGAAATTCTCCCGGATTCCGCTAACAGCGTTAGCAGCGCCCAAAGTACTTGCAACATCCAAACACTGATCTTTTATTTGGTTGAGGGCTTTATGTTCTTCATACAGTTTCAGTTGGTCCCTGTGATTATGCTGAATAAAATCAGTGGCTTTACGACATTGCCCGTTTTACACTCGCGACTTGCAGTTTTCTTCGAAACACGTATAATATTTTCTTCCTCTAGCTTCCGAATTTTAAATAAATTTGATTTTCGACTTTTACGTATAACACTTTACTATTTCTTCTTTTGCCACTCATTATTTCAAATTCAAGATTTGTAATTATTTTTAATCACTTTAATACCGATCTTTACTTACCAAAATTCTAGCAAGAACTGCTATTATTTACTTTACGACAATTTTAAGAACCGTAAAATGTAATTTTAATAGAAATGAAATAACTCGCAACAAAAATGAAATAACTACCAACGATAAAATCACATTTAAAAATGAAAATGAAATAAGTCCCAACAAAAGTGAAAAAACTCCCAATGCCAAAAAGCAGTGAAATAACTCCCAACAAAACCTGGTTGGGAATTATTTCATTTAGGAGTTATTTCATAACGAAATAATTTCTAACAGAATATTGTGAAATAAGTCATATCGCATTGGGAGTTATTTCATAGTGAAATAAATCCCAATTTATATGGAAAATTTTTGGGAGTTAAAACTAAAACTGTAAGTTTAATATTTTTAATTTGATTCAAACTTAAAAACGCCATAATTTGCGTCGTTAAAGATAAATTGTTCACGTGGATTGATTTAGCATGATTAAACATCAGATAACACAAAAACAAAAGCTTATTCATGTCATAAAAAAAAAAAATTCAAAAAAACCAATTCCTTATACAAAGTTTAATGAAGTTTGAAAGAAATTCAAAAAAATTTGGGAGGTATGTCGAAAAGTTTTCCAAACATCCCAATACGTATACGTAATAAATCAGTTCAACAAATTATTACTCATACGTATAAATAATATTAAATGTATTACTCATGCGCAGAATTTTTATAATAAATATTTATATGATGTAAGAAATGACACCCAGTTATTTTTCAAAAATGTATGTTTTTGTATAAGTTTCTGCTGCAACACTGACTAGCAATCTCAAAAAGCTAAAACGCCATTTGATTATTAACGAAATAATTAGCTCTACTAAAGCAAGAGGGTTGACATAATTGTGGATTTTGTTGACAACTTATCTCAACATTTTTTCTAAAAAAATAATAATATATACAAAGCATACCTAATATATTCTTAAAAGCCATACAAACAATTATATCTTCCATTCCACCAACGACCGGCCACAAAACGGTATAGATTTGATTATGCGGATGCCAATTATATCTTACACGCAGTAACTCCATGGAACAACTTAAAATTTGCCGTATCTATTTCTTCGAAATTCTACACTCAGGGAACTTCTGCTTTAAAAATATGTAGTTGTTTGGGTTGTAGTACAGTTTCTTTATTTTTAATGTAAATGTAAGTCATTTGTAGAACAAATTGAAATATTTACTAACCTTGTAGTTCATTTAAAAAAACAACTAACATCAAATGAATGTTTTATGATTTTACATTCATTTTTTACAGTTCTTTTTTGTTATTAAAAAAATAAAAATAAATAAATGTTTGTTTATTTTTTACTACCATGTGGTTCATTTTTACTACAATTGTTAGTCATTTTTTGAACATTAAAAAACAAATGACAATGTTAGTTGAATTTAATGAAATGTCAGTCGTCCTTTTTTTAAATGAAATTTCATTTGTTTTTGACTACAATTGCTGTCGTCTTTACCAACATAATTTCCTAAGTGTAAAAGTTAAAAAATCTTGATTTTATTTATTTTTAATGATAAATATGCAAACTGTGTATAAGTTTCAACATTGATATATTTTTTAATATTTACTGGATCATTAAAATTTAGATTGCATTGGAATGGTACAAAACTCTTATTTTATATTGTGGAATTAAATTTTTTCAGCCTCAAAAAGCAATTCATTTTTGGAGCAATTTATTTTTAAAATGCTTTTTTCTAAAATTTAGCAGCTCTCGATTTTAAAAAAATGCACCCAGTGTAGAAATGTCTTTTTTTTAATTTAAAATTTTATATTTTATTTAAATTTTTCTTTCTTCTTTTTATCAAAAATAATAAAAAATAGTTAATACCTGGAACCCAAAAAAGTAAAAGTGTAGCTTTTTGGTAAAAAGTATATGTTTAGCAAATGTGCATTCTTTTTTTAATTCGAGAGTGGCCAAATTTTTGAAAAAGAAAAATAAGTTACATAAAATCGCATTTCTTTTTGATGATCAAAAAAAAAAAAAACATTATTCACAATATAAAAGTACACTGGAAACTTTTTCCATGGGAGAGAAATTTTGACATTTCCTCCTTCAAAATGAATTTTTGCAATACAAAAATGTAAGAAATAATAGAAAATTTGGAAAAAAAAACACTATAAAATTAAAATTTTTATTTTTTATTTAAATTTTTTTTCTTTTATCATAAATAATTAAAAATAGTTAAAACCCGGAACCCAAAAAAGTAAAAGTGTAGCTTTTTGGTAAAAAGTATATGATTAGCAAGTATGCAATCTTTTTAATTCGAGAGTGGCCAAACTTTTGAATAAGTAAAATATATTACATAAAATCGCATTTATTTTTGATAATAAAAAAAACATTATTCCACAATAAAAAAGCACACTGGGAAGATAAATATTTGTAGCTGTTTGAGTAGTAATACAGTATCATTACTTTTATATGACTGTATTCATTTGTAGAAGAATTTTCCGTTTTGACAACATTTATAGTTCATATAAAAAAAAAAAAAAAACCACTTCTAATTACTGTGCTATGAATTTATATTGATTTTATCAGTTTTTTTTTTGTATTTAACAAAATAAAACAAATACACGTTAGTCAATTTTTTACTACATTTGTGATTAATTGTTACTATATTTGTGGTTAATTTTTACAACAGTAAGAAACCAATGACAATGTTAGTTGAATTAAATGAAAACGACATACATCGTTCTTTTTTCAAGTGAAATTTCATTTGTTTTAAAACACATTTGTAGTGGTCTTTACCTACAAAATATTTCAAATGTAGGCGGGTATGTACTATTCTAAGGTTGTGGTTACATTACTATCGAAATCCAATTTAAACTAGATTTCGAAATATAGTTCGTGTATCATTTTATATTTATATGATCGAAATATAGTTGAAACTGTATTTCGATGATAAATATAAATGCAGCTTAATTCAATTTAAATGGTAATTATCCTAGACATTTAAAGATAATACGAGTGTGGAAACTTACAAACTTTTTGCATATTTTATATTTCTCAAAAAGAAGAAAATAACAAATAAAACCTTGTTTTTTTCGAAAATAAAAAGCCCTTCTTAAATTGGCTCCATAGTGTTTCTGAGTGTAAAATATGATTTAAATCGGAAGACTTAAGATAAGATTTTCGCCGCTCTGTCGTGGGATGAGCGATACATATTACAACCTTGATATTTAATACATATCATCTGAAAATTAAAGCAGCAACATAATATAAAACAATTTCCATTTTTTTGTCTTTTCTATTTTTTTATTATGTCCGTTAGTGTTTATAAAGTATCTTGATCCGTTAGATAAATCCTAGTTGAATATTGTTTGTTAATTTTTGTTTTCTGTATTTCTATGTTTTGTTGGATGTTGAACATGCAGCGCATCATCAACATTTTACCAAATGGAATTTAATTAAAAATACCAACCGGGTTAAGCGGATAAAGGAATGAAACAACAAAACATAAAGTAAATAGCAAAACAGCTTGAGTGCTTGTTTTGTACACTTTTTTTGTAAAAGAAACTTATCCATACATCTTTACAAATACACACACTCAGACAGAGGCCAAATAGTTTTGTTTGTAGAATATAAACAACAAGATAAATAAAAATACATAAACAAGCAAAAACATTATAAGTATACGGCTTGGCCGAATCTTTTAATACCCACCACTTGGTTATGGAAATAAGTAGAAAAAAATATCAAAAGTTTGGAATAACATCCCTGTATAAATAGAAACGTTAATGACATATCATTACTTTTCGGACTACTAGTAATCATACCATCTTACTCTCTGCATTACTTTAACACAAATAATAAGGACATACTGATAACTAGCTCATTTTCCCATTATTATTCATTTTCAATATAAAGAATTGATCTAAACAGTTTTTGAAAATTTATTTTTAGACTCATTATTTTTTCACTTCTAGTAAGTACATATATATAACTACTTATTTTGGATTTTTTGTAAGGAATGAAATTTTGTGCAAGTAAATCATTTATGCCAATCTATCAGATGGTAAAGCGCTTTACTGACAATCTGGCTAACCCAAAAAATTACAATTAGCCCAATAATTTCTATATTTTTCAAGTTTTTAGCGGATTTTTTAAATTAAAGCTAATTTTTTACTTTTCTAGCTAAAATTTAGCTATTTCTAACTATATTTGCTGCAGATTTAGCTTATATTCTTGTAAAAAAGTTGGCAACATTGTATGCAACCCAAAAATAAATTTAGCTTGCTTTTTTTTGTTGCATGTGTGTAGTATTCCACTTGTTTTAGAATGTAAATGTTTCACGAAAACGAAACAAGCAAACGTAGTTTTAGAATTTTGTATATTTTTGTCAAACTATTTTTTCAATAAAATTTATTATTCATTTGGAATTTTCAAAATACGGTTCTATAATTCTACAGTTTTCTTTATCTTTGTAAATTTTGACAAGTTAAATAGAAAATAATTTGTAAATTTCATATATTTGCCGTCTACATAATTCATAATATACTAACATTTACAGTTGTTTTAAGTTGGGGTACAAAATGTTTCGAGCTTTGCACGCTTCGTGTTATTTTAAGGCCTTTGCAGCAGCTCTCAGTTCTTTTCGGCTTTGGAAGATTTCCTGAGTTTCTTTGTTTTACCAGTTTCAGGGTTTCTTCCAATTGTTTGGTCCCTGTTAAACTGTACACACATGAAAAAACTTTTAAAAAAACTGCCTGGATAAGTGCACCTTTTTTGTGATTTTTTTTGAAAGTTAAACTTGGATTATTTTGAAAAGTTTGAAAAAGTTTTTCACGCGCTTCCTTTTGATTATTTATTGTGAGCTAACTATACAATTAATTATGATAAATCGAAAAATATTATTATCTGACACATTTTTCAAACATAATGTGATGAATAAATAAAAAAAATATTTAAATCAATGGCAATAAAAGTTATAAGAAAAAATTAAATGAAACATTATAATCTGTAGCTATGGATGGTATAGGTATTGAGGAATCGGATACTCTTGATGTTCTGGGCATGAGAATACAGTGTGAAATCCATTGGAATAAGCACGTATTTCAAGTGTCGAAAGAGGCATTCAAGTGTCTTGGTTTTCTGAAACGGTGCAAGACTTACTTCACTCCACCCGATCTCCTTACTATTTATACCAGCTATATCCGGCCGAAAATGGAATACAACTCTCATATATGGGCAGGGGCTTCAGTGTCTATTCTGAAGCTTCTGGACCGTGTTCAGGGGAAGGCGGTGAAGCTTATCTATGACAGTAGTGTATCCAACTCTATTGATTCATTGGAGCATCGTCGGAATGCGGGTTGTGTGACACTTTTCTTCTCTGTTACTTACAATTTAGAAAAATTTAAATCAAATATCCACAAACACTACTCCCTCTTTCCTCCTTCCCATACCCTATTTTCCTGATCAATACAACGCACTGCATAAGTAGGGGGCATCCCCTGAGTTATAAAAATTAAAAAAAAAAGCTGTAAAGGTCAAAATTTTTGTCATAGCTTTAATTCAAACGGCTCCTGTATTATAATTTATAAATTTATTTCAGTTTAGGTTTGGTATAACAAGTAGCCGATGAAAACAGTTCGGATATAGGTATCTATAATCATATATAGTCATATATATAATTAATTATCACATCATAACTTAGCTGATCCGAAAACTGGCATACATAACTTTATCTCATAAGATCGCATGTGATCTCATCTGATATAAAATTCTTTGGAAACCCGCACTACTACTTTGTGTCACATTCAAAATAATAATGAAAATTTAAATATGGACTGGAAAATTTACGTTATTTCCATTGGACTAATATGTGATGCCATATACAATGATAGTATGTAAAATTTTTTCTGCCATATATGTTTAATATATATATAATTATAAAAGTAGGTCAATTATTCTTTAAGTTATCCTTTTTTTTTTGCTTTATTTGGTTTTGCCGATTTTGAGCTTTTTCTTAAGATTTGTTGGCTTTTCATTGATTTTTTAAGATTTTCTGACTTAAGGTTCTGTTTATACTCATGAAATATTATTTATTCTATTAACTTTGAACTTTTCTTTTTAAGTTTAGCTTTTCTAAGTTTTTTAATTTTACTTTTTTTCAATATATTTTTTTTTTGCTTTAATACATTGAATTTTGCTTTTTCTGAAAACTATATATAAAACTGATAAATTTTTATTGTTTATTTTAACACATATATTTATATAGAATTTTATTTGATATTATGTATAAAAGTTATAGAATTATTTGATTTTATTATATCATTTATTCCTGTATATAATTATACATTTAAGTTTGTATGATCTCATATTTAGCTCTCTCATATAAGAAGAGATAAAAAATATCAACTTATATGTAACGTAAAATATAATGATATATGATTATATGTACATATGGCCAAATATATATTTATATCAAGCTATATATTACATAAACTTTTTCGTCGGGTAATTTTAATAATCCAATAGCATTTTAGAAATATATGGTTTATTCCATGTCACACCTACCAAAATTCAAATATAAGATTCCAATTTATTATATTTTGGGTACATTCAGTGCAAACGTGTAAAATTTTCTCGATATTTGAATCGACCTGACGAAAAAAGTTTATATATATTAATATATGGCTTGATATAATTACATATATAATTAAATATGCGGCCTTATGTGTCGATATATAATTACTTCTCATATTTATTTTTACGAAAATTTGAATACATTATTTATTATATATCATTATGTATTATGTTATATATAAGTTGATATTTTTTTTCTCATCATATATTTGCTATAGCTAAGTATGAGATGATATATACTTCCCTATATAAATATATATGTATAAGTATATATGATACAATAAAACCAAACAAATTCTATTACTTTTATATATATTAATATATAGCATCGCATATAATTCTATATTAATATATGTCTTAAAATTAAAAAAAAAATTCTATCACTTTTATATATAATTATATAAACATATGTGTATGTATTTATAATGATCAAAAAATACAAAAAATACAAAAATAGCTAAACTCAATGTTCTTAAAATAAAAAAAAAGCAAAAATTCAAATTTAATGGAATAAATAACACAAGGCAACAATTTTGAAAAAATTTTAGGGGCTTTGAAAACCACTATACAATTTTGATGTATTGTGGTCCCAGTAGTACAAATATGGTTCAATTTTGAAATTCTATGGAGAGGTTTTTTTTTAAAAAATTTTTAATTAAAATTATAAATTTTTTTAGACGTGTCTCCACATAATTAATGATAACTAAAAAAAAATTAGTCCGATATTATTCAAATAAATTTAGAAAAACTGAAATTTACATAGCCTTTAATCCGTTAATATATTGCGTTTCAATCGGCTCAGTAGTTTTGGAGTTATAATAAAAAATTGAGGGAAAAAATATTTTTTTTACGTGAAAATAGCAAATTTTTTTGGTTAAAAAAAATCATAAAAAATCGAAAACGGCAAAAATCGTTCAGATTTATTGCTTTATCGCAAAGCCACATGTAATAGGAACAAAATGAGATATCGATCATAAAAATCGATTGATTTTTTTCGAATTTATTCACAATTAAGTGAATTCGCTCATTTTCACCAAATTTTAGTTTTTTGTCTGATATACATAAAATTGAGTAGTTAATGTTCTTCTTTCGATTGATTGAATTTTGAAAACATTTTCCCCATGCTATGTACAAATTCTCACATCAAAAATGCATTACATAGTAACATTCGTGTATTTTTTGGCAAAACCCTACCTAGAATATACTGATTCTATTCTTCGGAAAGACATTTGTGTTGGATGAGCTTAAATGTAAATAAATAAATAAATTAAATAGTAGAAAATTTATATTTTATTATTCACATTTATTATAATAAATAAAACAAGAAAATAAATAAATAAATATGTATTATAAACTACAAACTCTGAAATTTTCTTTTAGTCGATTTTCTACTATTGTTGAATAACGAAGTGTTACTCTGAATACTCCAGCAAAAATCAGCCATCATGTGTGCATCCCAGCGACCCTGGTATCGTTCCTCCATTGTCCGAATATCTTGGTGGAATCGTTCGCCCTGTTCTTCACTCAAGTCTCCTAGATTTTCAGGAAAACGATCTAAGTGACTGTGCAGGTAGTGTAATTTGATGCTCATGTTGCATCCAAGATTCTGGAAGTGAGTTAACATCTCTTCAACGTGCGCAACGTAATCATCACCCTTGTTATTTCCTAAGAAATTTTGAATAACCCATACAAACGAATCCCATGCATTCTTCTCAATTTCTGACATTGAACTGCCAAATTCAGTATCGTTCACCAATTTGCGAATTTGTGGGCCATCAAATATGCTTTTTGTACTTAAACAAAAATAACACTCGGATGCGTGGTTCGCTGTTTCTCTCCATAGCATAGGCTTCAAATTTCCAAGTGTCGTCTGTAAAATGAAAAAAAAAAATTGAAATCAGGAATATGAAGAATTCAAATTTTAATTAAGAAATATTGTAATTATAAAATATTCCAAATCTATTAATTTATACTTACTTTACGTTAGAAGACTTCATAGATAAATTCAATCGACATGGAATGCATATAGTACTCGGTGTCCAATGCTGGTTCAAATTGTGCGGATAGATATTATAGCAATCTTGATATGACTTTTGCAATGAAGTTAAGAACCACTTCCGTTTTTTTCCCGGTGATATATTGGCCGCACACATAACAAAATAAATCTGGATCGTTTTTACATGAAAATGTTCTGGCTTTCTGGCTCATTTTTATTAATATTTGAAAATTGTTTTTAACTTCTAAGCTGTATGACTCTAATTTTTGTGTAGGTATTAAATGATGTTTGCGTTATCGCAAACACTTCTTGAATGAAATAAAAAGGGTCAAGGAGATCTTATAAATACTGATACTATAATTTGGGATAACCCTTTGTGTGGATACAGTTTGTGTGTGCTGCAAATTTTTATTATTCCCAAGAATCCTAAAAAACATTAAGGACTTTTATGAAAAAAAAAAAAATTATCCGTTACAGGTAGCTAACGGAAAATAAGAGCACTTCAGCGTACACGCACATTTATGAGCGTTTTATTACTATCCTACCGCAATCGTAAAAATTAAACAATCTTTTGTTTATTACTTATTTTTTTTTAATTATTAGAATCATAAAAATGTCATAGAGGTTTTTCCCAAAGGGGTTTTGCCAAAATGCGTGTCGTAAAATGCACCTGAGTTTTTATGTTCTGCATTTTCATTATGTAGGTACAATTTTCTACAGTGCTTGTAAATATGCGATACCTTCAATTAATTCTAAATAAAAATGTAAAGCATGCATCGATTTTTATGATCCATATCTAGTTTAATTCGCATGATATGTAGCTTTACTACAAAAAAATAAAAAGTAATATTTTTTGCAGTTTTCGATTTTTTTCCAGATTTTTGTTTTTCAAATTTTTTTTTTTTTTTTTAGCATTTTTTTTTTTTTTTGCTAACAATTTGTTTCATAACTTTGAAACTATTGATCGCATTAAAAAAATTTGTACAGTTCTTTAAAGATATTGTAAACCTTAATTTTTGTAAATTTAATTTGACAAAATCGGACTAGTTGTTTTTGAGTTATGACAACATAAGTGGAGAAATGGCTCAAAATATTGTCAATTTTAAAAAAAAATTTTTTTAAAAAAAAATTATCCATAGAATTGAAAAATTTTACCATTTTTGTACTTAGGCAGCCATGATGCATCAAATCTATATAGTGGTTAGTCAAGCCTTTTTTTGCTGTTGACCTGTGTAATATATCATGAGTATAAATCAATGGATTGAAAATTTAAAATTATAATGCGGATAATCTTAAAAAAACAATGAAAAGCAGAAAAATCTTGAAAACAATTAAAATCCAAATAATGCAAAAAAAAAACATAAAAAAGTAAAAGAGCTAATTAGTCTTCTTTGGTAATTATGTATAACGTTGAAACAAGAAAAATATTCTATTACATTTTCATATAATGTGAAACAAAACAGTAATGCGTATTACCAAAGAATTGTATGAAGTTACATCAAACTTTTTCAAATTATATATAATTTTATCAAATTAGAGAGACCCATTTTTCGGATCCCATGGGATCTCATGAGATAAAGTTTTATATGCCTTTTTTCGGATCAGCTATGATATGATGTGATAATGAACTATATACATCATACATCGAAAAATGTATGATGCTTGTCGTAGGATATGGAAATATAAATTACTAGTTAGCAAATAAGTACATACAAAAATATTATGTACAGTAACGATGATGCTGCTCTTGATGGAGATAGTTTGGATTCATCGCTTACTTCGACACATTTCGTTACACATAGACAATGTTTTATTTTTTACTTAGTAGCTATTTACACATTTTCCAAGAATGGATTTCTTTTCAAATTCTATGAAATTTAGTAAATAAAATATTTTTTTTATATAAAATTTACCCCTTTTATTACAATTACTACTACTAGATGGTATAACAACGTAACGTTTGCATAACAAGTGGAAAAAAATAAAAAAAAATACTTTTTAACACTTTACTGCATGAAACTCCAGTTCTTAAGGAAAGTTGTGTATTTTGGTAGTAAATGGAAAATAAGTGAATATTTCGGTGTATTGCGATATTTTCACTATTTTAATGCCGAAAAACAAAAAGAGCCAAAATTACGGATCATGCTATAATCAACATTATAGCGAATATATAAACACCAAAATAGTGGCGACTTACTAGAAGTGTATCGCAACGATGGCCACCTAACACCCAATAAAACTTTGGTATGCGATAGTAGGGACGCTACGCTACGAAATATTCCTTCCAATCGAATTTTTAGGGGGTAAAAATGGGTTTGAAATTTATTCGAAACTTTTTGGTTTGAAAACTTTTCAATATTTCTTTGACTTCACTTTATAAATCTTCAATATACCTCTCATTTGATAACCATTTGGCATATATTTCGTAGGAACCACCATGAATAAAATGAAAATTGGGGTCACCCCACGTTTAAACCCCTAAATATTGAAATTGGTCAGGAAAAAAATATATACGTGTTACTTATTTTTTCGCCTTTATAAAATAGACAATTTTTGTTATGATCTGAGGGTCCGAGTCGGGAGACCTCCCTTGCTAGTTATGGCATAATTTTTATGCGATATTTGTTGTTAATTTTGTTTCAATTACAATATTATATTGATTTAAATAATAAATTTTTGTTTATCGATTAAAGTGATTTTTAATTACTCTTCAAATATATCATTTTTGTCAAATGCTTAAAATTTTTACGAAAGATTTAGCAATTAAATTTGTAACAGTTTTGAAACAATGACTAAAATCAATATCATTAAATCAAATCAAAATATATCCAATTAATTTTTTTTTTTTTAAATATAATGTTTTAATTAAATGCGTAATTGATTTAATTAACTCTTTAATTAAATATGTAAAACCAATTTTATAAAATTTTTAATTGTACATTGTATAAATCGGACAAATCTACACAGTGTCGCTTTTGGTTCAAAATGCGCAAATTTAAAAAAAATAATTCATATTAAAAATTGTATGACTTTGACTAATTTAAAACTCTTTTTGTTTTTCATGTAGAAATTTTTGGGTGCTTTTCAAACCCATTTTTTTTTTTTTTTTATGTTGAACCAACACTCAGGGGATACCCCTACTAATGCATTGCATTGTGTTGATATCAGGAAAATAGGTTATGGGGAGGAGGAAAGAGGGAGTAGTGTTTGCGGACATTTGACTTGAATTTTTCTAAATTGTAATTTGCTGGGAAGACTTCCGCAGGGAGACAATTCCACATACGGCTAGTGCGACTGAAAAACGAGTTTTCTCTGTAATGCGTTGTGCGATTTGCCGGGCTATAGACAACAAATGGATGAGATCTACTTGACAAGCGGGTAGTACGAACAGAGACCCGGTCCCTCGGGATGAGTCGGCTTATCTCAGCAGAACACTTCCCATGGTAATATCTATAGAACAAAGTCACACAACCCACATTCCGACGATGCTCCACGAGTCAATAGAGTTCGAAACCCTACTGTCGTTGATAAGCATCAACGCTCTCCGTTGCACACGGTCCAGAAGCCCCAAAATAGACTTTGAAGCACCTGCCCATATATGGGAGTTATATTCCATCTTCGGCCGGATGTAGGTGGTATAAATAGTAAGGAGATCAGATGGGGTGAAGTATTTCTTACACCGGTTTAGAAAACCAAGACACTTGAAAGCTTCTTTCGATACTCGAATAATGTGATCTGTCCAACGGACATCACACTGTATTCTCATGCCCAGAACATCAAGAGTATCTGAATCCTCAATAACGATCCCATCCATATACACAGATGACGTGGTTGAGTCCACAGACCTATGGGTCAACATACAACATTGAGTCTTACGAGCATTAAAATCGACCCGGTTCGCACGACCTGAGATTGTCGAAAGGTCATGATTGAGTGTGTCATTCATAATCTGTCTTTTGCCCCCGACCTCCACAAGGCTTGGCCTACGATCGAAGGAAAAAGAATGACAAATGTTGCTGTCATCTGCAAAGGAGTAAATAGGATTGATAGTTCGACCAAGGAGGGTCATTAAGAAAGATGAGAAAAAGAGATGGAGAAAGAACAGAGCCCTGTGGTACCCCTGAACATAACTGAAACTCGTCGGATGAGACCCCATCTATAACAACACGTATAGTACGATCTCTGAGAAAACTCGAGATAAATCGAGAGAAATCATTACCTACACCAAAGGCAATTAGTTTTGATAACAGTGCGCCGTGCCACACACGATCGAACTCCTTGAAAATATCTAGAGCAACTACCTTGTTCTCACCAAACATGTGAATAGACCGACTCCAACGTTCAGAAAGGAACGCCAACAGATCTCCCGTAGAACGAGTTCTACGAAAGCCATACTGTCGATCACTAATAAGTGAGTTGGCCTCCAGATAATTTACAAGATGGTAGTTGACCATGCTCTCCATCACCTTCGAGAGCGCAGAACATATTGCAATTGGGCGGTAATTTTCAGGGTTATTAGCCGCACCCTTTTTGGGGATTGGTTGAACATTGGCAACCTTCCAGCACGAAGGGAAGACACCTGCACGGTATGAAGAGCTGAACAGGTTTAGCCAATGGGACGAGCTAGCGTCGAAGAGCACTGTTTCAGTACCAGTGCTGGTATGCCATCCGGTCCCGGTGACTTGTTTACGTTGAGATCCGCAAGAACCCTTTTAACGGCACGAGCTCGAAAGAATATCTTAGGCTAGTACAGGATACCCACGCCCAAGCTCGGGCAGTGGTTGATTGCTCTCCCGGCAAAAGTGAATTTGCTTCGCAAAAAGATCAGCCAATAGGTTAGCTTTATCAACCGGATCAGTGAATGTG